>SSNS01000026.1:3237225-3280050 GCA_006937985.1 Aphyosemion australe
TTCTCAGCCCCGAGAGGCAAAGAAAGTTTTTTTTTTTCTACTACCAATTTTCTAAGTGTTTTCTTTTCTTTGCTCACTCAGCCCTGGAAGGCAAGAGGAAAAATGTGTTTTTTCACTCGTAAATTTTCTAAGTGTTTTTTTTTTTCCTTTGCTCACTCAGCCCTGGAAAGCAAGAGGAAAAATGTGTTTTTTCACTCGTAAATTTTCTAAGTATGTGTTTTTGTAATACCGTTTCTGTCCACTAGTATGCGCTACAGTGAAGCTCTATTCAGAAATTAAGAAGTTGGTCATTTTATACTAATTCTTGGCTCTAAAATACGTTTTAAGATGTTTTTAGGCGAGAAATTAAACATTAAAATTCCATTAATGAAGTCACGAGGTTAGAAATGAGCCTACTTTTTAATTCACTGGGGTGTTTTCGGAGATTCAAAAGCCGTTTACTATTGCATCTGACCGCAGGAGTCAGAGCTCGACCTGTCCGCAGATAACAGCCTGGTCTCTGTAGGGCATGCTGCCAGTTTACCTCTACCATGAAGGAGAAAATAGCACACGTAAAATATGCGTGTCCAATTGTGGACAGATTATCCCCATGCGCGTTTTACACTGCGCCAAGACGCTCTTTATTGTCGATATCATGTACATCTTCTTTCTAATTTCCAAGTTATTCTTCGTAGTGTAGTGGTTAATGCTGTAGTCTAAGGTGTTGTTTTGTCATTCTGAACCTGGTTCGATTCTCCGTGACCTCAACGTTGTATTTAAATTATTTTGGCTACATTTACTATCAGTATGTTTAAAACCCAATATTGATCAAATATTGATAAACGGGCATGATTTCCTACATGGAAATCTCGCAGCTTGAGCCTGCCTCGCTGAATCACTGTCTGCTCGTGCTTTGTTCTGAGCTGAACTGGTAAATTGAGCAGGTGAAAATTCAACAATTAGTTGCCCACATACAGGTGTGGAGCGCCCACAGGTGTAACAGAGACTAATTAACAGAGGAAATAATGAACGAGGAAGGAAAGAGGAGAGACATGGTCGGAGACGCTGCCGGCCGGACCCAGGGATTCCCCCCATGAGCTGCTCACGTAGTGTGACCAAATATGGTTACTTGAGGGTGTTTCTGTATGTAAATAATGAGTGCGTGTGCGTGCGTCCGGCCGGCAGCTTCTCCGACCATGTCTCTCCTAAACATAATACTGATAGTAAATCTAGCCAAAATAATTTAAATACAACGTTGAGGTCACGGAGAATCGAACCAGGTTCAGAAAGAAAAAACAGCACCTTAGACCACAGCATTAACCACTACACTACAAAGAATAACTTAGAAATTAGAAAGAAGATGTACATGATATCGACAATAAAGAGCGTCATGGCGCAGTGTAGAACGCGCATGGGGATGATCTGTCCACAATTGGACAAGCATATTTTACGTGTGCCATTTTCTCCCTCATGGTAGAGGTAAACTGGCAGCATGCCCTACAGAGACCAGGCTGTTATCTGCGGACAGGTCGAGCTCTGACTCCTGCGGTCAGATGCAATAGTAAACGGCTTTTGAATCTCCGAAAACACCCCAGTGAATTAAAAAGTAGGCTCATTTCTAACCTCGTGACTTCATTAATGGAATTTTAATGTTTAATTTCTCGCCTAAAAACATCTTAAAACGTATTTTAGAGCCAAGAATTAGTATAAAATGACCAACTTCTTAATTTCTGAATAGAGCTTCACTGTAGTGCATACTAGTGGACAGAAACGGTATTACAAAAACACATACTTAGAAAATTTACGAGTGAAAAAACAAATTTTTCCTCTTGCCTTCCAGGGCTGAGTGAGCGAAGAAAAAAAAAACACTTAGAAAATTGGTAGTAGAAAAAAAAAACTTTCTTTGCCTCTCTGGGCTGAGAAAAAAAAAAAAAAAAAAAAAAACTTTGAAAATTGGTAGCAGAAAAAAAAAACTTTCTTTGCCTCTCGGGGCTGAGAAAAAAAAAATAAAAAAAACTTAGAAAAATGCCACAAGAAAAAATATTTTTTTTTTCATTTTGCCTCTCTGGGCTTAGTAAAAAAATAATAAAAATAAAAAACTTAGAAAAATGCCACAAGAAAAATTTTTTTTTTTTCATTTTGCCTTTCTGGGCTTAGTAAAAAATAAAAAATAAAAACTTAGAAAAATTCCACAAGAAAAAAAATATTTTTTCCGTTGCCTTTCAGGGCTTCCGTAGAAACATTAACCTTCTCAATGAGTTATTATTCTGCATGTAAATTTGTCATAATTCATCATATATGTTGTTTCTAGTTCATTATTTGTTGTCGTGAGATGTGGTTATGAAATCAGAGCTTAAACAATGTAAAGCGGCAGCTCAGAAAACAACGTGCTTTTAAAGATCCCATGCAGCCTTAATGAGCTGAAATGGTGTCATTTCCATCTTGTTCAGTTGTCAAACATCAGAAACGAGGGATTAAATAAATTAGAGAGGCTTTATAGATAATTTATCCATCTGTGTCTGCATCGAGAAAAGGAGAGGAGAAAAACAGTTTATTTCGTGTTACATTAAAACACAATGAAGCTCTTAAGAACTTTTGGTTTTGTTTTCCTCACCTGATACAACTCAGATGTGGAGAACAGACTCTGAAGCCATTCAAAGTGTTGAAAAGATCTAAATGGGCTAGTTTTTACCAAATGCTTCTGCTTAAAGAAATTCTGAGAATTTAAACTTTACTATTGAATAAATCCTTTATTTGCATGGATGACTGTAAAAGTTGGGGCATGGAACTGACTCGAAACTGTCCTTGAAAATATAAAGAAATGCTAATATTCAATCATTTAAAAAAGCAAATAAATCTATGATTTTGCAGACAATTTAGAGACACATCGAACCTGAGTTTGGTCTCCTTGGTGCATTGGCGTAAGGCTTGCATGACTTGTATATAAAACAAATAAACACAGTGAAACCAATCTTCTGTAAATTATAACCGATATAGTTGTGAGTTACACTTCAATTGTGCATATTTTATATTATATACCATGCTTTTCTTGGAAGACTTTTCCCATTCCGATTGTTTTGTATACAAGATACTTTTCATACCAAAGCAATCTGAATAAAATAATTCAGATGTCTCGGGTGGAAACTAATTAATTGTCTGCGGCGCCGACACAACCCTGAAAGTGATAAAATCTGCTGCGCGTTTTCAAAGAACACGCAGTAGATTGTTGCCATTGTGTCGGGCACAAATAAAGCAAACACATTCATAGAGTTTTTACCAACGCTGCTGTTAATTAGGAGTGGAAACCCTGAAGGGTGCTTCATTAAAAACGAGCTGTGAATGAAATGAACGCGAACTGTCTCACAAAAGCCGGGCTGTTTGGTGACTGGACAGTAATCGACAAATTTTCCCACTTCTCATAATAATACAAGATTTTTTTTTAAAGAGTTATATTTGGGTTTCACCCCAATAAACTAGAGATGAAGAATGAGGATGACAGTTTCTACAGAATATATTACCTTCTTTTTGAAGCTTTTAGCTCCATGAACATAAGCTTCCAGCTCCGGCTGTCACTCTGAGTCTGACTCATTAACCCATCTAAAACAGATAACACAAAAATCAGGCGGCAGGCTCCCTTTGAAACATCCCAAACACACACATGCACACAACACTACACACACACACACACACGCACAGTAATCTCCCCCTATGAATTAGAAATGGGCTTATGAACTTATAATGTGAACAGTGACAGCCGAGCCCCATGGATGGTGTTTCTGTTCGTTAATGAGGGGGTTGAATCAGGACCGGGCCATGTTCTACAGCGTCGACACCATGCTCGTGTTGCTCTGTGCAACACAAAGTCTGCAGGAAGAATCGTGTTAGAAACAATAAAAAACTGCTATTTGCAGCTTCGCCTCAAAGTGACACAGTTGGACAAGATGAAGTCTTGTTAGCAGCTAAAAAAGTTCCAGATTTAGCTGCACAGTGACAAAGCTGGGTGAGATAAAAACTACGGGTGGCACTATTTACATTCTGACTCAGTTAACAGAAAAAAATGGTTTTATTTAGCCTGAGTAGAAAGAGCATTCCCTGTTAGTGCTGGATTGCACTTTTTAGCTAAATGAATTCTTTCAATTATGACAGTTTGACCGAAGAGCAGGGGTTCCCAACCTGTTTTCCTTGAGGACCCCCTTGCCTGTGTCCAAGACAAGCCCCCAACCCTAACTCCTACCTGCATACACACATCAGAAGTGATTCATTAAACACTTTACACAAACAAACAGAGTTATAACTTTTATACAGGGTTTTGACTACTATGTGTGGTACTGGGATTTTCTAAATATAATTTTAACAAATCAAATCTTGGTAACCTCACAACCGCAGCACAGACAAAATGTGGGAACCCCCTTGGGGGTCGTAGACCCTTAATTGGGGACCACTGTGTCACTGTGAAAGTGTTCAGGATTCATTATCTAATGCTAATATATCAGCTTTTTAACAATGTGGTGGTTTAATTATGTAAACATGTACGACAGTAACACAGAAGTAAAGTTGACACTTGTAAACTGTAGATTCTCAACCAGAGGGTGGAAGACTGGATATGGCAGATTTTTGATGAAAGTACTAATGCTTATACTCCACCTGGCTGTTTTTAAGGGAAGACATGGTTTGATGTGACTTTGGGCTCAGAGTCTACAATGGGTTAAGCAAAAGTGAATACATTCACAGTTTGTAGTAGAATAAAGATGCTTTATCGTCAGAATAGTTAAAAAGCATCTATAAGCTTTTTAAAATATTCTAAATCATTATTTTTTCCTGAGTTAAATAAAGAAAGGAACATTTTTTGTTACTGTGGTGATTTGTAATTTCTTTATTTCATTAAGGATGTGTTGTGATGATCCTCTTGTGTGAAAGGGTGTAGCATTCAATTAATCTGGGTGTTTAGTTTAAGATAAAAAGTCAATCCACAAGTGCAATAATATAGTGTTCTTTTTGTCTTCAGTGATAAATATTTAATGTTTTGCTCTATAATCAATACCTAAATACAGAAGTTTTTTATTTATTTATTTATTTATTCGCTTATTTTGGGAGGATGAGAACCACTTGAGATGACCCATCTCATATCCAAGTGGGTCCTCCATAGATATTAACAATGACAATAAAAAAATATAACATTTTCTATGCAAACATAACAACAATGGTGCAAAAGCAAAATCACAACAACAAATAACTAAAAAATAAACAAATAAGTAAATGAAAATATATATATAGTACAGAAGATGATGCTGTGTTGGTCCATTTTTGTGGATCTTTGTGTCTTTGTGTCACCATTCTGAATGTCTTGTATCTTTGTCAGTTTGGCATCAAAATAATCCAACAAGCAGCACTACCCACAGCTGCCGACCTGCTCTGGACAGGTCTCTTTGAAGGTCTAACCCAGCACAATCCTGTAAAGAAATACAAAGATTCCCAAAACAAGCTGGTAACAAACAGACACTCGCGCTGTACGCTGCTCCTAATGCGACGTGCATCAGAGTGAAGACGGAGCTGCTGAGTTAATGTGGCATGCTGGATCTTCCCCATCTCAAACAGGGCCAGGCGAGCCCTCCTGGGATGCGGGTTTGGTCCCTGATAATAAAAGGGTAATTAGCCCCCCCACCCCCCTCCTCCCTCCACCCTCTCATCACGGAGCCTCACCCCTAGAGTCTGCCTCCCGTCTAATACCATCATTTCCCCCGATGGATGTCGTAGCCCAATGAGTGCCTGTCAGGGGATGCCGCAGTATTCATGATGGAAATTACTGATGTGTTCGGTAATGATGTGAAAAAGATATACCACAGTCCTCTTCGTAGACCGTTCTTTCATTTGGATGTGTCAATCAAGAGGTGCTTTGCCTCCAAACGGCAACTCTCCACAAAGGAGATTTTAAAAAGATTGTTCACAATTTTCTCCTTCTCATGTGCGATGTTTAGTTTAATGAAAGGTTTGATCAGGATGAACCGAGGTGCACCTGAGGACTCTCAGAACCAACTGTTCGATGGCTTTGGAGCCAAATCAGCTGCAAGCAAAGATAACTGATAATTACACTTTCTTTCAGATCCTGTGAATGGTGAACGAAACCCTGAGACTTTAGGTAAAAACAGATTTGACTGGATGTTTCCCCTCACGCAGACACAGAAGTCATTAACATGATCCAACACAAAGGAGAACAGACCCAGGAACTGGATATCATTGCAAGACAAACTAAACGAGCCCGTGGCTCATTTTTGTCACTGGGGTTTGTTCCAGTCACTTACATGTCTAAAATACAAACTGAGTAAAAGTTTTAATGGGCATAGTTTATTTTGCTGCGGAGTTGTCAGGGCTTTGGTCTTTGGTTTCTGGCAAAAGTCGAAAGGCATTTAGAATAATGAGCCTTTAATTGTGTGAAATTTCCTCTTTTTTGGGCAAAGCTGCCAGAAGGTTCTCACCTAACAACAAACAATCAGAACCCCCTGAATTTAGCATGATTCTAGTCTTTTTTTTTTCTTTTACCATCAAACCTTTTTAGACGAGTGAAGCATTTTGTGCAGACGGTCAGTTCATAAACCTTTAATGCAGATAGTAAAGAAGGATGTGAGCACTGTGGATTTATCACAGCTGGACCAAAACCTGAATGGACCAACCAACGGGGTGTTCGTCCTATATCATAATGAGGATGCTGCTGTGGTCTGTCTGGATTTACTGGGCCATCTACGTTCCTATCCTCACCAGTGGTCATAAGATCTGGATTGTGACTAAAAAGTGAAGAACCTGGACCCAAATGTCTACGATAGAAAAGCTCAGCCTGTTTCACCTCTATGGTTCAGTCCCTGTGGTCTGATTCAGTTTATAATTTTGTTGATTTGTAGCTTTTTCTTTTGGTTCTGTTTTCTCTCACACAAGGTAAACTACAAATGAAACAATGCATCATTACAAATCAGGTGAGAAAGTTCAATCTGCTGATTGGTCCTATTATTTGAGGGCGGCAATAGAAGTAACCACTTCCTCTAAAGTGGTTCACAGGTTCAAACCTGTGAAAATAAACTGCAACAATGGGGAAAATCGACCAGGGTTTGATGTAAACGTAACAGCATAGGTGTGAAAATGGCCTTAAATCTAAAGTAGGTGCTTGGAAAAAAGCTGCTGCTCCTCCTCATCCAAAGGAATACTCTGAGGTCGTATGGACATCTGATCAGGATGCTTCTTGGTAGCCTTCTTCTACAGACTTTCTGAGCATTTCCCACTGGGAGGAGACCGAGGAGCAGAACCAAAACTCCCACCTTGAGATCCCTGTGGGGAACTGGAGAGGGATGTGTGTGCTGCCATTCTAGAGCGGTTATTTCTATAGCATAACCTTGTATAGGGAGTGGGGAACGGAGAGTTCAGTTTTTCTATCTGAATGTTTATCAGAAAATAGATTAGTCAGTGGTTGAGCTTTTACATCTTAGCAGAATTCTTTTGCAAGAATTCCAAAAATTCGAGGGGAAGGATGAATACATTATTGGAAATGTTTCAGTCCTTCATTGAGGTTTTGATTTTTTTCCTGCTGTATTGTGTATGCTTATGTCATTCTCAGTGCGTTGAGGCGGCAACGTGCTGAGTGAAGATTGAGTCTGAGATGGGGTGTGAGATGTGAGGGTCTCTGCCTCCTGATAACACACACTCAAACACACACACACAAACCACAGTTTCTCTAATTCATTTTACTTCCTCTGATTTATCTTGTTTTCTTCCGTCTTGTCTGCTCACGCCCAGATAAAATCCTCAAAATTGCATCACCCTCCCCTTGCTGCTGCCTCTGTTTCAGGCCTTGGAGCTGTGCAGCAGCAACAACAACAACAACAACACAAAAAAACAAAAATAATGATGCATCCGTTATCTTCAGGATTTGAGTTATAACACCATTTATTCAGGGGACAATGCTTTGGATGTAATTATTTTGTTTGTCGGCACAAAGGCGACCAGAGATGACAGAAATATTACAAAGAGCTACAGCAGCTTTTTGCGCCACCAACAGCACAGCTGCAGACAGCAACAGACTACACTACAAGAAACTTACGTCTGCTTCAAAAGTTTTAGAAATGCTTTGTGCAGAACCAGGACCTTGGAGGCTTCAACAAACAGAAAACATAAATAAATTTGTTGTTTTGACAGCATATTGATTTTTGTTTAGATTGATATGGAGGAAGTACTTTAAGTAAGAAACACAACAAACATTTATTATGCAGTTTATCTGCTGGGACTCCATCCATCTTCCTTCCCTTTCTCCTTCTCCATGTTGGGTTTTCCAAGCTTGTGGTGCACTAGTCAGACCAGAGGTCCCCAGACACAGACCTCCAGCATCTCTTTGCTTCTGCATATGCTTTATTGCAGAAGAGCAGTGACTCTTGAATCATTTAACTTCTCATCCTTTTCTAATGATTAGCAGTTCAGGATCCTTTAGGCCTTGTTCACATGGCAGGATACAAAAATTGTAGAATGAATTTCTAAACATAAGAGATCCCACATGTGGAGATTAAAAATCATAAATTTAAAAGTTTTGGTTGACTTTGTAGCAAAAACAAACATGACACAGGATGATTTGGAATCCCCTCACTCCATGCAGTGTGCATCAGTGACCTCACTTTCTTAATGGCTACATGTCACATTCAAAAGGTGGCATGCTCATTTGTCTTCGATGTCGGACCAAGACAATTCAGTTAGTTGAATATTACTGATTTATGAACGGAGTGGTGCTGACGGTCTTATAAGCAGACCAAAGCACTCTTATCACACCACACATGGCAGTCATGTCTAATTAGATTATGTTTAGGGTCATCACGGTAATTGGGAGCATCCTTAAGATTGTCAGAAGGGGACAATTTGGTCACAAAATAGGCGTGTTTCCTCTTTCGGAACTTCAGGATAATTTTACCGGAACTTCCCTACATGCACGTATCTCCACTCTACCGGGCTGGCCGTAGGGGCCGTTTATCAGGCCATTTTCAGGAACCAACGGAGTAACTGACCAGGGCTAGGTACTCGGAAATGCCCGCTACGGAAGCTGAGCGGAACCTTTGGTTAACTCACGCTGATTGGTTGTAACTGAGTAGGAAATTACATCAAATGATGTTGTCCAAAACAACCGGCATTAGTAAAATTAGAAGAGTTGCAAGCAAGTAAGCACTGTTCCTGCTGCTTTAAAATCACCATTACTAAATTCTCAACACCAAAAAATGCAGTGGAAATCCCCCCAAAAATCACAGGGCTCTGTTGTCTCAGATTACCATAAAAAATGGTGCTTCTTCTGGTATTTTACACATTTTACATCACACAGCAACTTCCTCAGTCCTCCAAATGGATTAAAATGCAGTACTTCTGCAGAAATAACATTTTTGATGTTACTCTGGATGCTTTTTGGCGCTGATCAGTGACATCACTCACTGTCGAAACAGTCGCGATTTGCTGACGTCTGTGAAAAGTCCTGAAAGGGCTGAATTTGTATGGAAACACAAAGGCTGAGAGGACCGGGCCATCATATCTCCTGGTCAATTTCCTTCTCCCAGAAATTATCCTGAAGTTCTGACAATGGAAACACGCTTAATCCCATAATTATATTGCTCTGTGAGCCGTGCCTTAGCCGAAGGTAATTTCTGTCACTTATAGTATTCTTTAATTTTACCTATAGATCAGAACCAACACTGTTGAACTAATTGTCTCTTACTGTAATAGAGTTTTCTAGTGTTCTGAATTGTAACACCTCACTCAAAAAGTGGCTGTACATATATGCCTTGTTTTAGTTTGGTTTGGAAAACTGAAGAAATCATCTAACATTTCCCCAACATCCTGATGTCTATCCATCCACTTTCTATGGGTTTTCCAAGGTCAAGTTGGAGGTAACAGATCTTAGTTTAACCCAAATGTCCCTCTCTTCAGTGACACTCTGTAGCTCCTCCAAGACAACCCCACACTAGGGAACATGTAAATCCCCCCAGAGAGTTCTGGGATTGCCCTGATGTTTCCCACCAATGGGACATGCTCAGGAAAACCTCCAGGGGAGGCACCCTAGTCAGAAGCTCCAAGGACTGACGCTGAGCCCCTGTTATGGGTCACAATAATAAAGTGAAAACAATATATATTTTACATTTACTTGTTTCTACCCACAGCAGAGCTCATTCATCAAGAGCTGAAATCAATTTCTTATTTTAGGCCTGAATCAAATGGTCAGTAACTATACAAAGTTTTGTTAGGCTTAGTTTTGTTCATTTCTACTACAAGACAACATTAACTGAAGGAAAAAGCAAATTCTTTCATTTTAGCTTTGTTTTGTATGAGTTAAAATATATAAATAAAAAATCTGATACTGTGTTGATCCTCTTGGGGAGATTATCCCTCTGCATTTGACCTCTCCCTGAGGAGCAGTGGGATGCCATTTGTGCAGCGCCTGAGGAGCTACTTTCAGGGTTCAGTAGCTTGCCCAAGGATACTTCGACACATGGCCTACGGGTCCTAAGATCGAACCACTCACCTTCAGTAGACAACTGCCCTCCCCATTCAGCCACAGCTGGCCCCATGTTGCCTGCTTTAATTTAGCGTTCTCATTCCAGATTAGTTTCTCATATCCATACGTGCTGTGTGAGTCAGGGTTTGCATTCATTGCCTCCACATATACACCTACAGTGTTTAGTAAAGGTCTTCACATTTTTCTGATCTATTCCTCAATCATCATCCAAGAAGTATGTGAGACAACCAGAGGGCATGAAGTTCTGGAAACTCAAAACCTAAACTCCACGTGCCGTTTGACAGTAAAGAACCCTTAACAGTCTACTTCAACACAACAACAGACTTTTTAACTTAATTCTTATTTCTCCAAAGGACTATTGTTTTGCAGCAAGAAGGAGAATCCAACAAGAAAGAGACAAAAGCACATAAACCAGATAAAAAGAGAGCTGTATACAAGCACCAGCAGCAGTGGCCATTCTACTCAAAGTTTCTGACAGTAATCAGCTACTTCCTGGATATATTTTCAGTCCTATGGCAACTGGTGTTTGGTGTATATATGTGCCCTTCTTTTATTCTCCTGTGACGGTCTGTAGATCACATCCATTGTGTAAGAAGCATAAAAGCAGAACTGTACTGCCATGCAATTCATCGCAAGAAGTATTTTGACATGGAGTAAGTAAGTTTCTCGTTTCACTAGCGCCTCAGTGGCTTTGACTTCTGCTGTTCTTTTCTTAAATAAGTTCCACTACTGGAAAAGTATATCCTTCATAAAACAATGGAACCACAATATGTCATCTTATTGTTTTACTTATACGGCATGTTATGTAGTTTTGCTTTTATGCCTGCAATAAAAAAATCTACCTGTAAACTCTGTAGCACCTTGATATAATTTTTGACTTAAGGTGCCATTTGTAAGGATGAGATCATCATCATCATCATCATCACATTTATTTATATAGCACTTTAAATGCAAACAATGTTGCCCAAAGTGCTTAACAAAAAATAAAAAATAAAAAATACAATAAAATGACAACAGTCAATTAAAAACATGAAATAAAAACAAAAATAAAATCAGACACAAAAAGATAAAAAACAGGATCACCCAGTCAACCCAAGGTGTTAAAAGCTTTCGAATAAAAAAAAAGTCTTCAGTAGCTTTTTAAAAGTAGCAACAGATGATGCCTGTCTAATATGGATTGGCAACGTGTTCCAAAGAGTAGGTGCTGCCACAGAGAAAGACCTAAAACCTCTTCTCTGTAGCCGCGCCCTAGGGACATTCAATGTATGCTGGTCAGCCGACCTCAGTACACGAGATGGAACATACGGCACAAGAAGCTCAGAAAGATAGACAGGTGCAAGACCATTTAAACATTTATAAGCTAGAACCAAAATCTTAAATTGCACACGAAACTTAACAGGGGCCCAGTGTAGAGATGCAAGAACTGGTGTGATGTGACCAAACCACAGGTTCCAGTCAAAAGCCGGGCTGCAGCATTCTGAACTAGCTGCAATCTGACAATACACCTCTGACTAATGCCATGGTAAAGACTACTGCAGTAATCTAGATGAGAAGTTATGAAGGCATGTATAAGCTTCTCCAAATTCTTCTTACTCAAAAAAGACTTCACCTTATAGATTTCTCTGCTGAAAAAAGCAAGATCGTACAACATTATTGATTTGCAAATCAAAATTAAGCTGAGAATCAACCTTAACACCCAGATTAGACACCACATCCTTTGCACCATCTGAAAGACCATTCACAAATGACTGTGGAAATACTGGAGAACCACTGGGTGCCAGCATAATTAGCTCTGTCTTAGAATCATTAATCTGCAAGAGATTACAGCTCATCCAGTCTTTAACCTCACACAATAAAGCTACTTCCTTAGCTTTAGTGGGAGCATAGACCTGACAGTCATCAGCATAAAAATGAAAGCCGAGGCCATATTTCCTAAAAATAGCACCAAGTGGGAGTAAGTAAAGATTAAAAAGCAGCGGACTGAGTACAGAGCCCTGTGGGACCCCATATTTAAGAGGAGCGTCACTCGAGCTAAAATTTCCAATCCTAACAGTCACACCTATCACACCTATCTGACAGGTAGGAACTCAGCCAGCGGAGTGCAGAGCCAGTGATACCCATTCACTTCTCAAGACGTTCAAGAAGGATAGCGTGATCAAGAGTATCAAAGGCTGCAGATTATTTAACACAAAGTATTTAAATGTATGAAGGCCAGCTATAGCGTCCATGGGTTGAAGGAAATGTAAGAATACCGGCTCACCCCTGAGCTGTGTTTACGTTTGGAAAGTCCATCCATCAAACACATCAGTTGAATATTGACTAATTGTTGGAAAATGTATTCAAGGGAAAAGCAAGAAATGAGAACAACTCTGTATGTTCCAGTTGTGTGTCACAGATAAGGAAAGATTTTCAGTGTGAACTATCCAAGGTACATCAAATAGTATTTGCTATGTGTGTGTTTAATAAAGTTGTTTTCAATGTGGATGTGAAACTGATGCACATAAAATCATGAAATCAGAAAAGAACAACCTAGCAGTAATGATGCAGGCACAATGATAACATTCCTTATTAAGTTTGTCCTGTTTAATAACTGTATGGGTTAGTTTTTGGTAGCATATATTTGATAGTAGTGCATGTGCAACATGTTCATACATTTTAATGAAATGTCCTCAAGGTGTAGTTGAGATTCAACAAAATGAAAGAAAATGCCAGATTCCCTATACACCACCATCAACAACTGTCCAAAAAATAAGCTACTGAAGCAAACCAAGTAAAACTCAACTAAAGCCTTTCAAGTAACAGTGTGGGATCAGAAACATTTCATCCTTGTAATATAAGACTATCTAAAGTGAAAACAGGTCTCGTGTGACAGCCTTCTGCTCAGGAATGTGCCGTGATAAAAAGATCAACAACTCACTAAAGTTTATCAGACTTTTTGAAATTTCTGTCTTTGCTGATCCACCTGGAGAAATAGTTCCTCTGTTGCATAAATCCCTCATTACTTAAAGAAGTGAAAACACTCTTTTAGAGGACAGACTAAATTTAAAAAATGTAAATGTTTGCACAGTCTACAAAGCATGTCCTTACTCTCATACATATGCATGTTTCTGTAGGTAGCATGAATTCATACAAGTTATGAGGATTCACACATGGAGCACATTCAAGCTGATGATGGAGCATTAGCATTCAGTTTACAGCGGCACGCCCACGGAGCCACTCAAACGTGTCAATCCCACGTTCAAGCTTTTCAGGCCACTTCAATTTCGTCTGATCTCATAGATTTATGAATTTGGAAGTCTGCAGATAACACATCCCCTCATATCACTGTTAAGCCTGTCACAGTGTGGTGCTGAAAGGGTAGTGGCGGTGTTTTCCTCTCCTCATGAGCATGAATAAGCACAGAAGCTGAATGATGTGACTGCCTTCCAATTAGACGCTGTGGTTCTCAGTGACTCTAGCTCAAGGCCACTGGATCCTTCAGTTGTTCAAGTGTTTTCCACAAAGTACCCATTTGACCTTGAAATCAAACAATACCTGGAGGGATGTTTCAGGATGTACCTGCTGGAGGAACAACGGTCAAATGGAAATATACATTTTGTGGTTTAAATGGAAGCTATCCAACCTTTCGTGGTCTGACATTTTTACGTGAAGCTGAGGAACAATTATAATCTGTTTTCTCACTAAAAAAAGATCATTTACATTTGGAGAGGAGGTGGAAGCAGAGAGGAAAAGGTATTTTAGCTAAATACTGTACAGATGATCATCAGCTCTTAAAGCAGGCTCAACTTCATCTAAATGTCCTTTATAATGGTGTTATTAAAGGAAGTGAGCAAAGAAACTAGATATGAAATAATGAAACAACAGGTGGGATAAATATACATTTATAAAATGTAAAAAAGGGGAATTTACAATAAAAAAATTAATTGGTACAGAGAGTTCATTTATTGCACCCCAGGTTACACTAGATTTAATATCTGGGTTTGAAAATTAAATTGGACGTCAAGTTACCTTCATGTATCTTTATGAAGACCTGAAATGTCTATTAATGTAATTATAAAACTGATTATTCTAAATGAAAGGATACATTGGTGTTTGAAGGGGAAAAGTGTAAGTATTGTTTTTCCAAATCTTTTCTTGAAAGCACCTTTAAGCAACAGTCTGTATACTGGAGCAACTCTGAAACAACCTTGAAATTAAACCTGTTCAGGTTAAAGGCTTCTGTGAGTCAAACGCAGAAACCCAGCAGGAAGCCAGGGTAAGGTTTAAAAGTGGAGTCTGTGGGTGCAGCTCCAGGGTCTGGAATGAGGACAGGAAGGTGTTTCAGGTGGAACTTTCTGATGAGAAAACAAATCTTACTTTCATAATCAGGTTTATGACTCAGGGAGTGACGGTTGGTGGAGGATACTGGGACAGTGGAGAAAAGGCCCGACACAGTGGGGAAATTGCTGTTGATTTGCAGTGTAGATGTTGGAAGGCAAGCATGAAAGCAGGGTGTCCTTTTTGTTCTGTGGGTGATCGGGAGGATGGACAGTTGGCTTGGAGAGAATATCCTTCATCTCTCCCAGGAGGATGCAGAAATTGTGATGAGATGTGAAGGATCACTAGGAAGAGTCTAGGACAGGGGTCCTCAATCCTGGTCCTGGAGGGCCGCTATCCAGCAGGTTTTGTGGTTTCTCTGCTCAAACACACTTGATTCAGTGGTTGAATCACCTGTGCAGCAGCTCATCAAGCTCTGCTGAAGCCTGCTAATCACTTGCTAATTGAAATCAGGTGTGTTGAAGCAGAGTTACAACTAAAACCTGCTGGATACCGGCCCTTGAGGACCAGGATTGGGGACCCCTGGTCTAGGAGATGAACTACACACTTACAATCACAACAGACAGTAGCCCATGGGAGCTGCTCTGGATCAGAAATACTCATCAGATCTGATGAGTATCAGGTGTGTCTGCTCACAGGAGGAAGGTCTCGCAAACTGGAAAACTGCTGCAAGGAAGGGAAAGGAAATCACTACATAGCAGAAAACACACAGGGTCATGCCAAAGCTAGTGGATTAGTAGATCGGTTAGTTCAGTGGCATTGCCTACGAATCGGAAGATAGAGTTAAAATGTAAAAAGATTTGCTTCTCTAATGTCTCAGGCATCACCTTAATTTCATCTGTGATGGTGGAGAATTTGGATGTTTTGATGAGAAATGGTTGACTAAAACAACCACACAGCTGCAGACCAGGCCAGTCAGAACCTTCACATTTTATCCTGGTTCCTCTGAACGTGAGACCAAAGCTCACCATTGGATTTGGACAAAAAGACTCTGCTTTGTAATGGCTGCTGACAGGAAAGCTGTTTGTCCTGCTTCTGTCCGACAGCACTCACTGTGCTCAAAAAGAAGGGATTTGTTTTTTTACTTTAGTTGTGGTGAGGAGTTCTGCTGCTGCTGTGTCCTTCACCGTGTCTTCTCTCTGCTTCGGCTTTGCCCAGCTGATTCTTGTAGTGTGTTCAGATTATATCTCCTGGACACGTCCACCGCCCTAGGTGAATGTCCTGTTGCCTACTGTACCTGTGAAACATGCAGGACTCATAGGACAGTATTATAAAATATATATGAAGTGAGCAGTTCAGAGCGAGTTCAGGGCACAGTAAAAATATATATTTTTCTGCAACAATTGGAGAACACGACTTACTATTTAAATGATTTACCAACAAAAAGAGCCAAAATACAAGACAAAGGCAAAACAAGGCATGGAAAAACAAACAGGTGGAGGTCATGCTTTGATAGACCAAGAGAAAGAATAATGAAACATCAAAATAAACAAGAAACAGAGTTTAGATTTTTGTAACCATTGGGTAAGTTCCAGTGGCGGCCGGTGACTTTTTTTTTGGGTGGGGCGCTAACCACATATCACCACTAGGGGACGCAAAATTACCATTGATTCTTAAGCATCAGCGTCACACAACTGACGGTCACAGTAGCGCTTCCGGCAACAAAGTTGTTCAAAAGGTTTTTGAATATATTAAGCATTTTTTTTGACAAAAACATTCATCCATTCACCCACATATTACACAAACTGCACACACGCTTAAGGGGAGTAGGCTAAATCTAATCAATAGAATCCACTTTCTACCAACACCCAATAAGCTGTAAATAAACGTGAGGCCGTAAAATAGACGCTACACGTATCCAGAAAAACACACAGTGACACAACGCAAGATATTCACAGAAGCAGCCGGCGTTTAGATTAAAGCTCAGACTCACAAACAAGAAGTACCACTCTTAGTTCAAACCGTATGGAGCGGTGCTAGCCGCTAACGAGGCAGCATGCTATTTCCTGAAGCCAAAAGCTAAAATGAGGCTTACCTGCAGGTTATGGCCATAATTCGTGTGGTGTAGTAAATATAATCCACTCGGTTCGTGAAATTCTACATCCCAACGTAAAAGCTTAGCTGATCAGACTGTTTGCTGGCATTGTTTTGCCAAAGACTATATAAGTGTTTTGCCCGCTCGAGTGTTTGATGCATTCATCATTTTCCTGTTTACGTGGATTCTCTCCCTGTGATTGGTTAACACGAAAGCCAGCCAGCTGAAAAAAACTCAACAACAAGCAATTCGATTGGCTCAGGTTTCACACATTGGAACCTACTAGTAGCGTTTGCTACGTCAGGTTTTGAAGCAATTAACTTTATTTGTCACTGATGATTTCGCAATTATAGCAAAGATGGCTAAAAGGTTGGACAACAAAAAAATATTCAGTGGAAGTAGTGTGTTGCTGCCGTGACAAATTGGCACAGATGGAGCCACACTGTGCCAGCCTGTGGAAAGTTTTCCCCTCAGGGCGGGGTGAACAACCTGACCAATCAGCGATCTCCTCCCCCTGGTCTGAGCAGAATTCACCCGGTGAGGCGGCGACGATCGCTAAAAGATGCGACCAACCGCTCTCCTATTCTTTCTCGTTGTGGACGGTTTGGGGACCCACTGCACATGCGCCAGTTAGCCCATATTAAGTCAATGGTAAAGATTGCTGCGCCCGCGAGAGGACACGTGACAAGTACGTGGACGATTCGGCCGTGTTAAAAGTAAAAAAAAACATTATTAAACACAGATTACACACAGCACTTAGTCCATATGGTGTGTATAGATCGTTTAGTTCACTTTTTATGTTTTTTTAAATATATTTTGTGATTCCTATCTTCTTCTTCTTCTCCTTCCTGTGAGTGGTGGGGCGGCGCCCTAGCACCCCCTATGGACGAGCCGCCACTGGTAAGTTCTTCTGAGGCCTAAATCCAGTATCTCACTGGGCTGCAACTGTTGGTAACTTAATACAAAGAATACATGCAAGGGAGTTTCCAAATTGACTTGAATGGTGTTCTCACGTTCCTTATTTGTGTCAGTGGAGTTCTGAAATAGTTCATAGACTCTGTGAGAAAAAAAAAATCTTCAAATGGTCACAGAGTAGTTGTGGGTTTTCCAGAATCCTCTGTTTGTTTGAGTCTGACAGTGTGAGAGATGTGAGACAACCTTCGAAGGATTCAGTGACTAATTTATAGAATAAAATAAACTTTATTGTAATGCTCAAAGAGAGGTTTTTTTTTTTTTCAATTTTAAATATAGTGAAGATTTTTTTATACAGCACTTCTCAAGATAAAAATCACAAGGCGGTTCAGAAGAACAAAAGTAAAAATAAAACAAATGATTTATATATATTAGGGGTGGAGCCGAAACCGAATACAGTATTCAGAAAGGCAAACATAACGTGTTTTTAAATATCATGAATGTGGGTGTGTTTGGAGGACTTGGTCAGAAGCTGAGCACAAGCATTCTGAACCACGTGTAAATGGTTCAGGGAGGTTTTGCTCAGAGAAGTGAAACGCGAGTAGCAGTAGTCTAGGCATGAAGAGATGAAGGTGTGGATTACAATCTGAAGTTCAGAGTGGGACAGAATGGGACTCAGCTTAGCAATGTTCCTGAGCTGGAAGAAGGAAGAGCAAACAAGAGAACTGACATGAGAATCCAGAGTGAGAGCTGGGTCAAAGGTCACACCAAGATTCCTGACAGAGGGTTTGGTGTGAGAAGCAAGCTGACCAAGAGAGTCTCTGACTTTGGGAACCAGCTTGTCTGGGGCACAGATGAGGATCTCAGTCTTGTCTTCATTCAGCTGTAGAAAGTTCCCAGCCATCCAGGTTTTAATAGAGTCTAAGCAGCTGTGCAACAGCTGCAGCTTGAAGGAGATGTGCTGTGATAGTTGAGGTATTGAGGAGGAGGAGGTGGGAGGGCATTGTGGTACTGTCATTCTGTATGACCCAGGGGGAAAAAAGCTGTTGTTGAGCCTGATGAAGTGTGATCTAATTGACCTGTAGCACTGTCCTGAAGGCAACAGGTCAAACAGGCAGTGGACGGGGCCTCCAATCAAATGGACACGCCCCTAATTATTTATCATTTCAAACATTAATTACATCTGAATGAATTGGTTAAAAAAACCCGCCCCCCTCAGAGTTGTCATGATGGTAAACTAGACATATTAAACCTAAAATGATTTTTTGAACTAGGCTGTAAAAATGTTTATTTCTGCTGTGAAGTTGGCATTTTTAACATGGGAGTCAATGGAAACTTGCTCCTTTCTGGATCCAGACCCTAGCCAATGAGGAGGGAACTGCACTTCTTGTCACTTCTGTGTTGTCTTCACTTTTGGCAGATGGAAATTGCCCTTAGGGTGGGATGTGGTGCAGTCCAATGTGTAAAGGGGGTAACAGTAGGGGGCTCAGCACACAGCCCTGAGCAGAGCCAGTACTGAGCAAGATGGTGGAGGAGAGGTTGGGACCAAGTTTGATGTGCTGTGGGCGAACTGTAAGAAAAGTCCTTTTATCAAGTTGGACGGAGGACGGAGTCTGAAGTTCCGTCTGTTCTGAGATGAGAATGTTTGGAATAACAGCATTGAAAGCTGAGCTGAAATCCATAAAGATCATCCTGACTTGTTTTCCAGGTGCGCAGTGTCATGGCGATGGCATCCTCAGTAGATCTTTTTGTCCTGTAAGCAAACTGGTAAGGGTCAGAAGAGGCATGGGAATTGTCCTGAAGATTGCTGGAGACAAGTCGCTCAAAACACTTCATGACTACAGACGTGAGGGCTATGGGTCTGTAGTCATTAAGGCGCTCCATGGAGGAATTGAGACATAAAAGACTCTTTGATTTGGCTACATTTGATAACTAGCCCAGCCTTTAAAACCTTTTACATAATTATCTGTGTCATATTTTGCGTTTTCACTCTTGTTTTATTATAACACCTTTTGACTTTTCCTCTTGAAAGCTGTTATTCAAATACGTATGCCATTACACATTTTCAAGGTGTTACAAGAAGCATCATTGTCTGCCAACTACAACACTATGGAACCAATTCAGTGTGACTACAACTGAAAATCTGCATATATTCATGCAATGTTGTGTCTCCAACTAGTGGATCCCAGTGAGATGCTGGCTTTCGACAAGAAAAGGATCATAAAGGGTGACATGAAAGCAGTCTACTGATGTAAAAATATAATTATAGGTCCATCTTTGCCAAAAGTACTAACACAGAATAGCGAGCTGTAGACCAGATGCACCTTACATGACCAGATGAACAATTTTCTTGCCCCTGCTCAGTTTCATTGGTACTTTTCTGACCAAATCATCAAAGCACACCCACATCACCCCGCTCCTCTTCCAGCTTCACTGGCTGCTGGTTAACTTCAGGGTTCATTTCAAGACCCTGGTTCTGGTTTTTAGGGCCTTACATGGACAAGCACCATCATACATGGGTGATCTTCTCAGTCCCTACACCCCCAGCAGGTCCCTGAGGTCCAGTGATCAAACCTACTGGTTGTGCAGACACCAGGCTAAAGACCAAAGGTGACAGATCTGCTGCTGTGGCCCCCAGACTCTGGAACTCTCTCCCACGGAGCCTGAGATCAGTGGACTCAGTGGTCTCCTTTAAAAAGCAGCTGAAAACTCACCTGTTCAGTCTGGCTTTGGTGTTACCTCCTGTTGATTCTCTATAACTACCTTCTCTTCATTCTGCTCTTTCTACCATTTCTGCCTTTCCTGGGATCCACTGATTAGCCTTTTCTTATTCATTTTCACAAGCATGGATTTAAGAAATGTAGATATCTGACCCAGAGGCAGCACTAAGATCTGTTCTGTAAGAGAACACATACGTGTTACATTAGTGTTAGCTCTAGCTACAGCAGGCTGATGCAGGGTTGTTTGTGACAGTTGTAATTCCACTTTCAACCAGTAGGATAGAGAAGCTGGAAACTGTTTAGTCTTACTCTACTGCCCAGATCATACTGTGCGATTTTCGGCCATCTAAGCCAAATCGCTCGTCGGGAGCAGAATCGTGTCAAAAAACGGTTAGCTGATCAATTCTTCCTCTTTGAGGAAGATGAGCTGGGTCATGAGCTGACACTAAAAAGAAGCGTTAACTGTGGCGCTTTTTTCTCTTTTTAGCTTTGTTTTAGTTATTTGTTTAGTGACGTATGCTTTTCGGGGGGTGCACCCGGGGTGCGCTCGTGACGTAGCGTGTCCTCTTGGAGCGAGACGTCGTGCAGTCTGGCTCACTGAAATCTTGCGCCGGTCAGTGTGGCACCTTTCTGGAGTTCTCACAGTGTGACATGAGCAGTCGTGTGAGACGGCCGAAAAACGCACAGTGTGATTCCAGCATAAAGGTGTGGTTCACTCGTTTAATCAATACATTTACAGTGGTCTCTAATAGGACTGAATGCCTTGTAAGTCAAAAAAAGCCCTGGTGCGTCTGTTTCAGGAACTAGAAAATGGCCACATCAGTGGAGAGCCGCTGTCCAGCACGTTTTAGAGGTTTCTCTGCTTCAACACACCTGATTTTAATCAGCAGGGGCGGAGTGCACAAGCTGGGTGTAACTTAAGTCCGACGTACATTTGACAGTTACGCCCAACTCGTTGTTAAGACGAGTGCACCACTCAGGCGTAAGCCCTTCAGCCGCTGCGCCCAGGTGTAACTTTTACGCCTGGTGTGGAGCAGGCATAAGTGGGAATATCTAGAGTTGTTTTATGAGCGTGTAAATAAGCAACAGACGGAACGCACAGAGGAGACTCGCCGGGGCTGCACCGATGAATTTGTTTATTCCTGTGCGTGAGTTTAAGCACTATATTATTAGAGAATTGTGTACGGTCTATAATAATAATAATAATCCATATGAGCCATTCCGATCATTTTCATGGATGCAGCGTTCTCGTGCTGAGGATGTGAGCTCAGCGCAGCGCTCATCCTCCTGAATCTCATCAGGTAGCGTGTCGGGCGCTGAACAACGCCATAAAGGTCGATAAAAGCAGGTGAACGCACTTCAAAACTTTCTATAATCACAGAGCTGTATTGCGAAGCTTTTGGACGAGGATCCTGCCAGTCTGGGGATTTTTAAGAGCAGACTGGTGTTTTTTTGCGCTTGACAGGAGATTTTTTATTTATTTTTTCTCCTCAACTGTATGCACTCAGCCGTCACTCGTTATTGATGCAGCCGTGATCATCTTCCAAACAACATTTTTTTGTTTTGTTTTTGTGTCATTAAGTTACCTCCCGCCTTCAGCTTTGCTTGGGTCGATAGGAAACGAGCACAGCAACGCTTGTATTCTCGTGAACGCGCACGATACGCCCAGGCGCAGCTACGACTGGTCCTAGTTTGTGTTGGTGCACTCGGTCTAATCTCCAGTCCTTACGTCTGATTTAGCTAAGTCAGACGTAAGGGTTAAGAGTGGCTTAAGTTACGCCCAGCTGGTGCACTCCGCCCCAGGTGATTAACAGGCTTCTGCAGAGCCTGATGATCTGCTGAACAGGTGAATCAACTGTGTTGAAGCAGGGAAACCTCTAACATGTGCTGGATAGCGGCTCTCCAGGACCACGGTTCCCTACCCCTGGTGTAGAAGATTATTTTTCATGTTTAACCTGCAGGAAAAATTCAAAGTGACCGAAAATAATCAGATATAATAATTAAAAAATGGCTTTTCAGCTGACCAGCTCAAGTGGTCTGAGACTGATTCTCAAGTGCCTAAATGTGCCATGAGGCAGCTGTGGCAGAACTCTTCAATAGGATATTCTACAGCTGACATCACCGTGCAAGAGCTTCTGGGTAGGGTCATTTATACAAACTGCATTTGACAATAGAAAATATACAGTTTCAGAGCGCTTTGACATCGATGTGAAGGCATAAAATGGAGGAAGTGTTGACAGAGAAAGACATACCAGAGAGATTTTCTTGATGGCGACCCTGCTAATTATCGATCGCCAAAACTGAAGCGCTAGCTCAAATGTCACGGTGAAAGTAAAAACTAACTCCCGCTAGCAGCGCTGTTGTTTTAAACGCTGTTATTCCCATCACGGCTCCTTCTTGAGTAATATAAAAATACATTTGTTACTCACAGTGCTCAAGTAGCATTTTCTCAAGGTAGTTTCTAACTGTCAGGTTATCATTTGTGTCCCTACTTTTTATATTCCACTCACCTCTGGTCAAAAGCCTTTTTCGTGGACGTTTGGGTGGGCATGCTGTTTGGCCGAGACGTTCAGCTGGACCCCTCCGTTAACACCGCTGCCTCCTTGATAATTGTCCTCCGCTTACACTGCGACACTGTCTTTAGTTTGACCCGTTTCCCTTTCCAGCTGTTTCATGTGGTTGCGGACGTAACCTGGCTTTGGAAAAGGGTCAAAGTTTTCTCCGACGTCCGATTAGCACCTCCCCCAGCAGCAGTGCTTAGTTCCTTGCTGTTTGAACATCTTTAGGAGATGAAAAACAACTTTAGCCAGATCGGAGCAACTCAGACCCATAGGAAACTATTATAACTGCCCGTTTGGTTGTATGGCCCTGCGTCTCAGAGTACTTTGCCATGTTAAGTCACAATCTATTTTTAGCTACTGTAGAAAACCCTATTGGTTTGGATTGGTTGTATGTAATGATGAACTTCTGAAACTTTTTTTTATTAAAATAAACACACAAGTAATATTTTCTTTTCTTTTGTTTTTGGTGGACAACAATAAGACCTTAAGACTCCCACAAATCTGTGATGTTGCTTTATTTTCTTTCATCTTTGACATGGTGCACGGCGAACTTCAAAGACCTGCCTTTACAGTGAGTTGTGTATTGATGAATGAATAATATGACCCAGTCAGACACAGGAAGTACAAAACAAAGTGTCTGTTGTTTGTTGCCTCAGCTAATGGCTTCACTGCTGAATAATTACAGTCCAACCCAGCGCTGCTAATGGAAGCTCACATGACACAAACACACACGTGTGCTCACTCGCACACTCACACGAACGCATTCAGGCGCATGCAATTACAAGAAGACAAGACACAAATGTGATGTCTTTCACACAAACACGAATAAATAAACACACACAATTACAATGAGACAGGATTTAAATGAGTTTTCGTACACACACACACACGCACGCGCGCAACACACACAAACACACACACACACACACATGCGTGCTTGTATTTAGATGCAGGAAAAACACAACTCGATAAAAGGAGGTTTGAATGAGATTCTACTCTCTCTCTCTCTCTCTCTCTCTCTCTCTCTCTCTCTCTCTCTCTCTCTCTCTCTCTCTCTCTCTCTCTCACACACTCACACACACACACACACACACACACACACTCTCTTCCTGTTGGTGAGTGAAGTGTCAGGTTAAGCAGAATGAATGAACGCTCTCTGAAAACACAAATTGCAAAGTAAACTGATTAGAGTGAAAACAGACTCCTCCACTCATCCAACCCCTCAAACCAGCCCATCTCTCCATCACTTTATCATCCTACCTCTATTGACTTCATTTCCCTCCATCGTTCTTTTTTTGTTTTTTTTTTTTTATCTCTCCTTTATTCCCAGTCAGTTTAAAGTGTTCATTCAAAACAGTGAACACACCTAAACAAGATTAGTTTAGTTTAGTGGCAACATTTGCAGGTTAAGTTAGAAAACATCTGAAACTTCTAAATGAACTCTTGCATAAAGATAAAACCTAAACATGTATTCTGATTTTCTGGGCTCATGGTTTCTTCACTACTAATTTGACTTCAAGTTAAAAGCTGAGTCAGAACAAATGCTGTCCTGTGACCCAGAAAATACGTAGTAAAGTTAGCATGAGATAGCGTGGCCCAGATCATCGTCGTAAATGAGAATGGGTTCTCAATCAACTCATCTGGTTAAATAAAAAAATAAAATTAGTTTTTTACCACTGGAACCTGATCTTTTATAATGTAAACAGGAAAAAGCCAGTGCAGCGTGAGCTCTGGGTCTGGTTTTTCACTGGAACCTGTGAGAAAAAAGGCCTTGTATGGCCAGTGATCTGTCAAGGTGTGACTCACCTGGAGATAGGATCCAGAATCTCACAACAACCACCTGAGATAAACAAATATTATTGAAACATCTCTACATTTTGTTGAATTTTTGCAGGTTAGTTTTAATATTGTTATTATCAGTTAGTTAGTTAGTTAGTTAGTTAGTTAGTTAGTTAGTTAGTTAGTTAGTTAGTTAGTATATTCTTCTATAAGATGTAAGGACTAAAATGTGCTCCAACAAGTGGTTGACCTAATAATTGTGTATATATATATATATATATATATATATATATATATATATATATATATATATATATATATATATACACAGACAAAAAATACAAACCAATAAAATTAAAAATGATTAGATAGATGGGTTGAATAGATGTGGAGATGTTAAAGGGAGACTAGGCAGTTTTGGCTTGCTTTTAGCACCCCCTAGTGTCCGTTTTGTAGAACTGAAAGTGAAACTTATCTCCTCGCTGTGCGTTCATCTTTTTAACACCTTAATCTAGCTGCTGAAATTTCTCCTCGGCCTTCATTAGTGTATAAAGGAGCGATTCATCACTAAATGAAACAAATCAGCTATGTGCAGTGCCAGGTATGTCAGCTCCCAACAGACCAGTCCGGCAAGCCTGAAGTTGCAAGTGGAATAGAGGCTGGGTGGCCTTTCATTAACCCTGTAAAGTGTCATTTTAGCACATTCTGGTCCAAGAAAATGATTTAAAAATATGAAAAAGTTGGAAAGTATCCCTTTAAGGAGATGTAGTCCCTAAAGGTCAGTGATGTAAAATTAGATATAAACAAACAAGCAAACAATCAAAAAATAGTCAAATAATGCTTTTAAACATTTCCCATGACCAGAAAATTGCACCTTGTTCAAAAATGTACATTCTTACTGTCTAATCCCTTAAATAATCATTGTTGTTCTGACTCATCATTTTCCCTGTAATTGTTGGTGTAATCATCCTTTCTGTCACTGCTGTCTTCTGTTTATTTTGTTGTATTTAAATGAAGCCTTTTGCAGTACATCGAGTTAAAGCGCTTCAGAAATAAAGTCAGAATAACTGGTTGATTGACTGAATGTGTTCAAAGCTCAGTGGTTTAATGGTGACATAGAGCTTCTGCAGTTGATTGGCTGAATAAATGTCAGATAACAGCGACAGCAGGAATCAGTCAGATGCATCAGGAATTGAGGTTTATTGACTCAACATTTGAATTGAGAGACGTAAAATCAGTATTTCAAATTTGGTTTTGTCTTATATGAAAAAAAAGAAAAAATTCTTTTGCACTTTTTTTTCTCTTTTAAAGCTAAATTTCCTCTAGTTATGTTCCAATTTCCCCTTCAGCTTTAATTCTGAAAACGTGAATGATTTCATAAACTTCCACATTCTCACACACACACACACACACACATGTGTGCATTTATGGTTTATGAAACCACTATGACTTGGTGGTGGTTTATGGGGACACACATTTCCTCATAAACAGGTCATCTGTTGAACACAAAAACTATGTCAAAATGTTTTATTTTACCCATGGAAGATAATGCTCACTTAAAAAATAAGAAAAACCTATCAGAACATACATACATGCCACTATGACATTTTGAATGGTTTATGAGACCATGACAACATGGTGGTTTGTATCCCACACACACGAATTCTTTGCATCTGGTGAACACAAAAAGTATGTCAACATGTTCTATTTTACCCAGGGAAGAAAAGCCTCACTTCAAAAATAAAATAAAAACTATCAAAAAATACACACAATCATCTATGACATTCTAAGGGCGTTATGAGACCCTGGAGGTCTGCATACCACACACACGACGTGGTTTACGAAACCAATTTTAAATTGGCCATGAAAACCAAAAGAAAGTTTAAGTTGCTGAAATAACTAAATAAAATGATAATAGCAGTTACAAAGTCAGTATTAATCAGCTAACAACATTTAGCTTTTACTTTTATAAAAATTTGCAGCACTTTAAAAGTCATGAATTACGAGACCACCAAAAATGGTCTCATAAACCAAATGGTCTCATAATGCGGGTGTGTAACCTGACAAATTGGGCTCGCAAAACATAAATGCACACACACACACTCACACACACACACACACACGCACGCACGCACGCACGCACGCACGCACGCACGCACACACACACACACACACACACAGTAATCAATATGTAATTTACCTTGTGTGTATAAAAGATGGAGGCCGTCCTGCAGCTTTTGAGTAACAACCTCTCTACATAAAGTGCTGCTGTAATTCTAACCACTCCTCTCAGCCTCTAAACTGTGACAGAAGGGATTTTATCTCCCAGGCCACTGCAGATGCATCCAGCAGAGGAGTGAGCTCTGATTTATCCCCAACTTCCTGTTTCATCTCTTTGCCCCACACAGCAAAAACATGAAAGAACTGAAACTTATTATTTGATTGAGCACTTTAGCAAAAAGTTAATCGTAGCCTTAGATGTTTTAAAGACACTGGAGCTTCTTTTTGGAGTGAAACTCTCTCCTGCTCCCTCCTCACCTGCCGCTCTCATCTCACTGGGCTTTCAAATAAAAGCTTCAGGGTTTGATTTTACAGATGAGACTCAGTCTTAGTCAATTTCAGTCTCAAACTCTGGTTTTATGATCTTCAATGGGGAAAAAGATCTGCACTGCTGCTTCCTGAATACAGATGTATTTTATTATGAGACTCTTTGAGTTTATTATTTTTCTAACATATGAATAGAACCAGAATGGGAATTGCATGGGTTTTTAGTAAAAGGGCATAAACTCAAAGTCTCATTATTTACCAAAGAAAGATGTCATGTGAAAGAAACTAAAATAATGTTTTGTATGGTTGTTTTTTATTTTATTTTAATGAAACATTACCAGTGAACCAATGGGAAAAGGTAAAAGTTCCAGTGCTGCATTTGAAACAAAGAGGTTTGCATGTGAAATAGCATGAAGTCGTCTCTCCGAGCAGCAGAATCCAAACCGGTGGAAGCATTTAAATGAGACAATTAAACAGTAAAGCTCAGTCATTTGTGAGCCGCCCGCAGGCGACAACAATTCAATTAAACTAAACAGCCTGATGCATGGCAGCTCTGTGTTTTTGGCACAGGACTGGCTCTTGCCCGACTGGACACATCTCTGGGAACGGGCTTTAAGAGCCCAAAGTCCAGCACATTACATAATGGCCGAGGCCATGGGGACTGGGCCATTCTCATCACCGTGGCAACAGGTGAATTTCAACAATACACATTTGAGAGGCTCACAGATTTTTCTGGAATACAATGCACTCTGTGTCTGCCAAGCATTTATGGTAATGCTCCATTCAGAGGAAGAATGGTGGATTAGTACAGCGACAGAGCTGGACGGGCTCCACATCGGCCCCGCTATTGGAGGAGCCACCGGGCCCCGAGGAGCTGCTGCTGACCGACGGCCCTGGGCTCATCCCCAGAATGAAGGTGGCAATGTGGCCTGGGGGACTTCTCATTGTCTTAGGCTTTGGAGGATGGAGATGATGTTTTTATTCTTACCAGCATCTTAAAGTACCCCTGGAGTGTGTTCTGAGAATGATCATTTTTGATAATGTTTTGTTTATCATTGAAATAAATGCTTCAAATAAAGATCCAGCAGACCTTGTCCCTTTGATTTAAAGGTTGAATATGGAACAATTTAATAAAAAGCTATATTTTTAAAAAATAATACCTCCACGGGGCGTTTACAGGTGTGCAGAATGAATGTACAATTTTTCCTTTAAAAGCTATAATTAATAAGATAAATAATCAACATTTTCATCTTCTGTACGTTCATTCTGTGTATGTGTTTTAATCTTTTTAATCTTTTGGACACAGGACCATGAACAGGGACGACGGGGTGTACACTTTGGACCGCGCATGGGACTGCGTCATCAAGGAGGAAAGCGCGGGCAGCAGGGGGCGACATCCTGATAATCACAATATTGGTCAGTGCATTTTATTAAACATACAAGTTCAAAGACTACATTTATTTGGTGCATCGATTGTCCACATTTTCTATTTTTCTCAACGTAACAAGATCTGTAATTGTTGTTTAAAGCTGTAAATTATTGCACTTAAAATGGCACCAAAGCACAAACTAAAGTGTAAATATAGGTTTATTAATGATGTTCAGACAATTAAGACAGAAGGCTAATTCATATTAATTTTGATTTGTTTGGTTATAATTTTTTTTAAACATATCTGCATTAATTAAACATATAATAAATAGCATTATTTGATACTAAATTTTATTGTTGGGATGAAACAAACCTTTTGTTATTAGTATAATCACAGAATATCTACAGCATACTAAAGTCAGAGGTTTCAGGTTGGATATGAGCTGTCATCACCCATAAACTCACGAGGATCAGTCAGGAAACACCCTCCCATTGCTCAGCTAGAGGCCACTGCTGCTGAGTTCAGACTCTCGTTGATCCTGGCAGCAGAATTTGCCAGTTTTCTTCTTGTCCTGAGAGAACCCGATAGCTGTCAGCACTGCAGACTGATTGGCTCTGCTGACTTTCACCTACATTCAGTGCAGGAAGCTGTCACCAGCAGTTGGCCAACTCCTCCTTCTTCGTCCTCCCAGTGTGTCTCCTGCCTGCTGACTCTACCCTGACACCGGCCATGATGCCAGCTCCATTATGTCTCACCCTCCAGGCATCCCGCTGATGGTATTCAACCAAACTCACATGCAGAAGTCTCAAGTTTCCTCTTCCCCAAGATGACGCCCACAGTGTGTTATTGGAAGAGTATAAATGGTGAAAAACTGCAGATTCAGGTGAGGGGGAGGACCGTCTGTGGCTTTCCCGTGTCAGTAGTGATAAGGAGGCATCAGGGCTTCGGGGCTGAGGTGTCACCTGCGGGGGAAACTCTTCCTGCTGTCACCTGCTGCCAACTGTTTCCTATCACCCGTTACCAACTTGTGTCTGCAGCAGCAGTGATGGAGGCGTGAGGCGGGAGCTAGAGGGGGGTGCTGGCCTTATCACAGCAGGAAGGGGCTAGAGGGGGAGTCAACTGCTGGAGACACCAGGACGCCAACTGGTCAGAGCTCAGAGGAGTTAGGGTGATAAAGTTCAGGAAGCAGATATGTCTGCATGAGGTTTGTTTAAAAGTCTGTAGGTTTACCTCTCAGAAAGTAAAACAATTGAACAGAAAAATAATCTGTTAGTTAGAAAATCAAAAATATTAAAGTTGTGTCACAATATGGTGTTTGCCCCCTTTGAGTTAAAACATATATATATATATATATATATATATATATATATATATATATATATATATATATATATATATATATATACATACATACATACATACATACATACATACATATATATATATATTATATATAGCAATTTGCAAAGGTTTTAGGCAGGTGTGAAAGATGCTGTAAACAAAGAACGGTTTCATAATTATAATAATTTTTTTGATTTTATCAATTTACAAACACAAAGTGAGTGACCTCAAACATCCAGCTAAAGTTATTCAGAACTATCTTCAGCGTGAAGATGAACCAGAAGTCCTGGAAGTGATGGTCTGGCCCCCACAGAGCCCTGATCTCATCATCATGGAGTGTGTTTGGGATTCCATGAAGAGACAGAAGGATGTGAGGAAGTCTACATCCACAGAAGATCTGTGGTTAGTTCTTCAAGATGTCTGGAACAACCTACCAGCCCAGTTCCTTCAACAATGTGTTCAAGTGTTGCTAGAAGAATTTATGCTGTTTTGAAGGCAGAGGGTGGCCACACCAGATATGGATTTGATTTAGATTTGTCTTTTGTTCAATCACTGTTTTTTTGTTGATTGATAAAAATAAATTATTAAAACTTTGATTTTTCAAAGCATTTTGTGTTTACAGCATTTTTTCCCACACCTACTGTGTGTGTTTCACTTTATTTCCTGCATATTTGTTTGCTCTTTGTTTTAGTGGTAACAGAAGAGCTAATTAGTGCTACCTCACAGAAAAACATGTAATCCTAGCAGGTGAAAAAAGTTGAACTAGAATTCTTTATTGGAAAAATAAACCTAATGGGATTACCATGCCCCAAATGTCTGAGAACTTTCACCAGCCTGGAAAACTAGAAGTGATGGAGTTTGGAGTCCAAACATTCACGTGTTTATGACTAGTTCTGTTTAAAGCCTGTTTCACATCAAATGCAGTACAGAAGAGTTAAAGAAATTACATGAGCTAGACAGGAAGTGAGACATGTTTCAGCTAGCTACATCAGGTATATTTCAAAATAAAACCTGAGTCGCATTATTTTTGCCGACTTTTGTTTTATTATTAATGACGGGGATATCAGTTCAGTGTAGTTCTCGTTATTTTTATGGGTATATTTTAAAATGTCTTAGTCAAATTTCTAACCATTTGGTGCTTTTGTGGGAGCAGATATCTGGAGACATTCAGAACAGGAGCTGCAGACAGTGTGAATGTAAACCTTCCACCATTTTCTTAATGTTAAGATTTACCTTGAAAAATAACTTTTTTATGTTGCCAACATATAAACATCTGAACTTTATATCTGTAAATGTTCCACATTCTCTTTGCTTTTCTAGCTGATTCCTTCCCCTTCTGTAAAAATGGGGAGGGCCCTACTGATCTCAATCCGACAGATGTGTGTGTGTGTGTGTGTGTGTGTGTGTGTGTGTATAGTACCTGGAGCTCTCGCTCACCGTCTGCAGGGGTGGCATACTCAGTAAATCACAAGACGTCATAAATAAGCACTGTGGGCTCATTTGTTCCGAATGGAGCAGTGCAAATCGTTACAGTGTGTGACATGTCATGTTTATGACAGCATTACAGAGACTTTATGATGTCAGGTGTGGGTGCCGCTCCTCGGTGCTCCGGTTTATTTACCAGGGATAACAGACTCTCCTCGTACGCTGCTCCTCCGGGACAACACATTCATGGATGAGACGCTCGGCTCATTTCACGGGAGAGGTGGATAGATTGCTGCTCTCCCTTCTAACTATCCAATCGCTCTTTGTTAAACAAGGCACAAACCCAATTACAAAGTGCCACACGCTGACAGTTTATTAACATCATCGCCGCGAGAGAGCCAGGGCCGCACGGCGGTGTTGGGAGAAGGGGGGGCAGCCCGACCCGACTCCTCCTGCTTACAGCTCAGGGATGAAAAATCATCCTTTTGTTCTGTTTGTTTTTAGAGAAGCTGGACAGGTAATCCGTTACGCTTCATATTCTTCCTCAGTGTATTTTAAACATTGGAAGAAAACAAGCCTAATGCCTCGGGTCAGTGTTTCCTGCTCTGGAGAAAGCTGGAAAAGGCTAATGGAGTAATATTTCTGGGTTGTGTCTGATCTCAGCCTCTGATCACTTCATTAAACTGATGTTGATGAATGCACAAAGGAGCTGGAGCACAAGCAGACACAGCAGATGCATCTTAATCACAGAGAACAGGAGAGGAAGGTGGGACGCATGCAATCGCTCACTCACTTCCTGCCCACCTTTCTGCCTCCATCCTCACTGTAATGACCTCATTCACAACTGAGCTGTTGTGCCACTTCAGGAAATATGAACCGCAGGAACTGAGAGCCTTAGCTGAGACCACCAATCAGAATGCATTGGGTACCTGGGTGCCTCACCTAGAACCTTTTTAAAGGGCACCAGTGTCCCTCAGCTGTGACTTTAAGGTTGCTAGATATTTTTAGAAGATGTTCCTATGTTATAATGAAGTATAATTGCATATAAATGTATTAACAGGAAGCTGATTCAAAGAGTCAGTGGATGAAAGGAGTTCCTCTGGGAGGATGATTAGGTACCATTCTCTTTTATCATGTTCTAAGGCTAAACTGTGGGTGAGTCCACTCCCTTGCCTGAGAAGCAACCCCACACATGGTGTCAGGATGCTTTACTGTTGGCTGGACAAATGACTGATGGAAGCACTCACCTTTTCTTCTCTAAACAATATTTTTTTCAGATGCTCTAAACCATGGGTAGGCAATCATGGTCCTAGAGTGCCACTATCCAGCATGTTTAGCTGTTTCCCAGTTCCCACACACCTGATTTTAATCAGCAGGTGACAGGCTTCTGCTGAGGTGACCTGCTGAACAGGTGAATCAACCACGGAGTCAGGAGTGTTACAATGAAAACATTCTGGATGGCGGCACTCGAGGACCAGGATTGCTTACCCCTGCTCTAAACAGTGAAAGAGAGGATTCATCAAAGAAAAGAGACAAATGGATGGATAGATGAACCTTCAAGCAAAATGCTTAAATGTAAGGAGATAAACCTTAAACAGAAGAAGTTGTAGTTTGACAATTCACACAAAATCTAAAAACTGTTCATGTGTCATCTGGTCAAACTGGATTTATAAATATGCACCATACTAGGCTTGAAATATAAGGCAAAAAACCAGGTGTAGATGCTTTAACGCCGATCTGAGTTCAGCCTTCTCATGGTGGATGTTTATATGCATGAAGCTATGCAGCCTGGGGGAACCCATATTTACCACTTCTCTTTGTGGTGGACAGCTTGTTTGGGAGACTAACTGTTTCATAGCTGGAGTTTCTGTCACTTTCTGCTGCGGTGGGCAGAAACAAATGTGGACCATAAATCTGACATATGTCTCGCCTGGGGCCACCGCCAGGTTTACATCCACTCTGGCAGAGGGAGGGGGTGGCGCAAGATGGAAAAGGGCAACACTTTGTGGGCCGGTCCACACCACATGACATTAGAACAAACACAATGTGACACATAGTTTTATAATTTCACATATTTACATCAATTAATTATTCATTGTCATTGCTACAGGGACTGGGGGTGGAGTAGGTAGTTACATCAGGTGGAAAATTCTTAATTAGTTTGAGGGCATTTATGTGTGAATGTGTAAACATGTGCATTTGTTATGTGGTGCTGACAACACATCATTTAAATATAAAATTACCTAAATGTAGACTTAAAGCCACAAACCACTTATGTGAAATGTACTTTCAGTTGCAAAAATACCCTGCTAAATAATTATCAAGTCAGTTAAACTTCTGGGATGTGGATCTGGGGCCTCATTTATAAAACTTTGCATAGAGTCATTACTAAAACCCTACTTAAGCTCAGCTAAATAAATGTGCTCATCCAAACCAATTTTCTGACCTATAAAACACGGCTTACGCACAGCTGCATGCAATTCCTGCTTTATACACCGCACCTGTCCTAGAAATGTGCTCAGGTGTTTCTGGATCACATCCCGCCTCCTACACACCCACTTTCTGCCATGGTCAAGGGTCAGTGCAAAGCACTTTATGCTTTGCATATGAATAAGCTGGGCCAATTGGTGGCATTTCACGGCTAACCATGGAAACCAAGACTGAAATTGAGGTGTTTGTGAGTGATGTAAGCAATGAAAAATGTTATATTGCATTCCAGCAGGACCGCTTTATACAGCAGTGGGCTGTGGCGGGATCACAGCAGACATCTGTTTTCATCACGTACACTTCCTGTAGAGAGTGGGGTTCCCCAAGGTTCCATTTTGGGGCTGATTCTTTTTTCTTTGTATATCTTACCTCTGGCTTCTATTTTTTCTAAGCACAACATTACTTTTCATTTTTTTTGCAGATGATTAAAATACATTAACCTCCCTAATGGCTTGCTTGAGTGATGTAAAACAATGGATGTCCATTAATTTTATGAAATTGAATGACCTTAAGACTGAAATTGTGGTTTTTGGGTGTGATGACCTGCTGAGGAGTGTCGTGAGCCCACTTGGCTCCTTCTCGGATTTTACAAAACCACATGTAAAAAATCTTGTTTTTTTATAGACTCTTCTTTTAAACTTGATAGGCAGGTAAGTGCAGTAGTCCAGTCTGGCTTTTATCATCTGAGGCAATTAGCACGTATTAAACACTATTTGCCGTTGGCCGTTTTTGAACAGGCGATTCATTTGTTTGTTTCTTGCCATCTGGATTACTGCAATTCCCTTTATTATGGTATAAATCAGTCAGAGATACATCGTTTGCAACTGGTGCAAAATGCAGCGGCTCGTCTTTTAACAGGATCTAGGAAGCGTGATCATATCACTCCCGTGCTTGTTTCCCTTTACTGGTTGCCAGTTCATTTTAGGATTCATTTTAAATTAATGCTTTTTGTTTACAAATCACTCCATGGTCTCGCACCGTCTTATATTGATGATTTACTGCCTGTGTACACTCCTGCCAGAAATCTGCGGTCTAGCTCTCAGGTTTTGTTGTTGGTCCCGAATGCTTGTTTAAAGACTCGGGGAGACAGAGCATTTTCTGTGGCTGGCCCAAAACTCTGGAACAATCTTCCTCTTCACATTAAAACTGCTCAGAGTTGGGATGTAATTAAGGCACTGCTTAAAACGCATCTTTTTGACCTGGCTTTTAATGTAGGTTCATTTCTTTTGGCTTTTTTTCTATTTTTTTATTTCTATTTTATGTGTTTTATTGACTTTTGAATGTTCTGTTTTTACTATTGTTGTTTATATATTTTTACGGTTTTAGCTTATTTTTCTTATAGCATGCCTTGTTTATGTTTGTACAGCACTTTGGGTTGCGCGAGCAACAATAAGTGTGCTCTATAAATAAAGTTGACCTTGACATTAAATAAATCAATCAATCAATAAAAATAAACATAAAACAAAGTAGTGGTGAGATGAACGCATAGAGGAAGATTGTAATAATCATTGCTGGTATAAATTCAACATTTTGCCATTCACCATCTTACGAGCTGCTTTGCCAATTTTTCCCTGAGTGCAAAATGTGCGTACGCCAGGGTCCGAGTTTGCTTAAAGTTGCACATATTTTCCCATCAAATTTTTCTTCATAAATAACAAAGTCTGCCTAAAAAATGACTTACGCAGTTTTCAAACCCAGTTTTGTGCGTAAACAAGCTTTATAAATGAGACCCCTGGTAGCAAAGTCATTAATCAGTGTCAGCTGATCTGGTGATAATTGATTTAACAAAATGTGCACTGAAGGGGCAACAAGGAGATGGCTGCAAAATCAGGAATGTTTTTGCAGAAGGACGCCCCAGAAAAAAATGTCCATTCTTTTGTGGGTGCCTTTATGTAGTTTGGGATTTTACCGGGGTCAGCTCCACTTCCTGTGGCACCAATATTTGCTGTGTCTCCCAGCACAATCTGAAGAGCATGGAGGGAATCCCAGAAGATGGCCAGTTACTCCAGGAGAGCTGGTCAGTGTCTTTGAGGATCCTTAACCCATCAGCAGGACCAGTATCTGCTGCTTTGTTTGAAGAGGACGAGTACTACCAGAACCCTACAAATGGTAAATAGTAAAATACTTGTATTTGATATAGTGCCTTCTAGGGTTCTACAATACCCAAGGCACTTTACAACACAACCAGTCATTCACTCATGCACACACACACACACATTCACACACTGGTGATGATGAGCTACATTGAATCCACAGCTGCCCTAGGGCAGAAGCAAGGCTGGCAAGGCCATCAACAGGCAAGGTGGGTTAAGTGTCTAGCCCTAGGACTCAATGACTGCAACAAACAGGGCTGGAACCTGCAACCCTCTATTTATGGGGCAGGCACTTGACTCCTCTACCACCGTCACCCCACCAGAGCCCAACAAAGTGACCTCCAACGGCCACTTGTGTGAATGTCTCTGACTAAACCATTAAAAACAGACTGCATGAAGGTGGCCTGGAAGCCTGGCAGCCTTATAGGGGCCCTGTGTTCACTGTCTGGCACAATGAAGCTCATCTGGCATTTGCCAGAGAACACCGGCAGAGCCTTGCCTAGCCTTGTCTGGTGACCTGTGCTTTTACAAATGAGGGCATATTTACTCAACACTCTTTTGACAAATGTGAAAGGGTCTGAAGAAGCCTTGGAGAACATTATGTTGCCCTATTATTCAGCATGAATGGTTTGACATTGGCTCAGTCTCAATCTGGGGCAACGTATCCATGGAGGGATGCACAGACCTGTGCAGGATAGATGATGACACCCTGACTGCCATTTGATCTCAGGATTAAATCTTTAGACACATTGTTTCATGATTTGCTGGTGCGATGGGTCCCGGGTTCTTCCTGGTGTCTGATAATTTCCAGCCCCATGGGTCAAAAGCATGAAGGCAATATCACACCTGGAGGATGAATACGACTGATTGGGCCACACACTCGCCTGAAATAAATCTAACAGAACATTTCTGGGACATCATGTTTAGGATCATCTGACACTGCTGAGGTTGCACCTCAACATCTGTCAGCTCATAAGGAGCATGCTCAGGTATGCTATACAGGTATGTTATACAATCTACTGAGTAGCATTTTGAGTTCCAGCAATGGCATTTCTGCAAATTGTTCTGGCCTGCTTCACCAGTTTTTCAGTTTCATTTGGTGACTTTAAGTTAAGACCTCTGCAGCTTTATAATTCAGATTTATATCAAATGATGTGGCATCCCTTTGCTCCTAACACACTACCCATTCCATGTCAGTACGCATACCTAATATGATTTCTGTTCTCCAATTTAGATCAAATGTGATTTCAAAGTGTTATCTTGATTGTTTTGAGCAGTATAGTTATAATCACAGGCATCCATCCATCCATCCATCCATCCATCCATCCATCCATCCATCCATCCATCCATCCATCCATCCATCCATCCATCCATCCATCGTATCCTATTTCAATTATAAAAATGGTGTCTATGTGAAGCACCAGCAGAATTGAAAAGGTCTGAAAAATGTTTAAAATTTTGTTATTTTTAAAAATAGTTAGAATTAAAAAATAATTTAAAATTCTGTGTGTTGAAAAGTAGGAGTGTGTTATTTCAGCTCCTTTTCTTATTAAGGAAGTAAAAGGAGATAAATAAACCCTAAGATAAATGACTGGATCATGCAATCTGGAAGCTGCAGCAAACGATCTACCGCCGTTTTAAACCTCAAAGACGTATCGGTCTCCGGCTTTTAATCCTCCTGAGAAGGAGACGTGAGAGAGAAGGAATGTCCTGGATCAAACAACCCCCTAACCTCTCGTCCTCCGAGGGCTGGAAGGCCAGAACAAGAGATGCTCTGTTTTCAGGGGGATTCACAGGTAACTGAAGCCTTCGTCTCCTCAGCAGCTGCACAAACACTTTCCCCTCTGCCCTCGGATCACTTGTCCCACCTGAAGCCGAGCCTTGTCTCGTGCTAAACGACAGCGATGTAATTAGCCTCCGAGGCACAAAGACTTCAACAGCCTCTCTTCGGCCCGCACAACAGATACAGTCGTCTCAATGACTCATTAGGAGACAACAGATTAGATAAGGAAGGTTTAGAATGTCCTCCGCCCTGCCGTCCACCTGCTGACAGGTGAGCTTGCAAAAAGTTCCACCTCCTACCCTTTCACTTCCTTACATTACCTGTCCAGAGCAGAGGTCACAATCCGTCCCATGAGATGCTCCTAATGGATGTAACAAGATGGCGGGAGGATGTTTGGTGCAGGTTTCTGGTTTCGAGGGTTCTGAGAGCCTCCGAGAATGAAGGGGGTGGGGTGGGAGGTATTAAAATAAAGTAACATGCTTTTGAAGAAGAGTGAAAGGATGGAAGCCTGACACTCACATAGTTTTTAGGTTTCTGTGGTTATTTACAAGAGAGGCAGTGTTTAATCATACTGCTAAAATAACCCTACATGTGAATGTAATAGTCATGTAAAGGAATAAAATAAACTCGGGTCTTAGCTGCACTCAGACCAAATGCTGTATTACATCTTAATATTTCCCCATCATTGCTAAATGTGGGATATTGTCAGTAAATTGAGGCAGAGCTTATATTTCTCTTGTTTCAGCAGATGAGCATCCAAACATTTACTCATACATCTGATCATTATAATAAAAGAGAGAATATGCGCCAAAAATTAATAAAATAAATCAAATAAATATAATAAGAAATCAAAATATAATAATAATAATAATAATAATAATAATAATAATAATAATAATAATAATAATAATAATAATGATAATAATAAAAAAGAGAGGACTTGCATATTATAAATGCTCACAAAATACTATGTTGCCTACACTGAGAGTGGTACTGGTTCTAGTCCGGAACATTGTACTGAAAGCTGAAGGCTAGAAACTCGATTTAAAACATAAAAAACAATTTTTATTTACAGCTGAAAGCATAATAGAATGTTTTAATGTCTCCAACTCCTCACAACATCTGCGTCTCTTTTGTTTGTTTTGTGACTAATTTTAGCCCCATCTCCACTAAACTGGGAGCAGACTCCACCTGTTATTAAAAAGGAGTCACTACTTTATGCTAATCAGCAAGAATGTGACATTTTTGTCTGTTTTTGCATAATTCAGCACTCAACTTACATATTATTCATATTTTGTAGAAAGCACTTCTGTTATTGTCATTATTTACATGCTATCAAATGTGCACATCTCTGTATTTATTCAAGGTTTTTTTTCTCTACAATTAAGTTTGAGGAAAGTAATTTCAATCAACTCTTTCTAGTTTGTTCTTAAATGACGAAGTTCATTCTGACTTTGCCTTATTTTAATGAGCAATTAAGACTGAGACTTGTAAAGGTTAACAAGTCTCCAATCAGGCATGACTGACACCCACTCGGTTGAGAAATTGTCAAGACAAAAGAGAAAAATTAAGCTCTCAGAGCTGCAGCTTTCTCTGCTTCTCATTTCCTTTATTTAAAAGTTAAAACAAAAGTGGAAGCAGTTAACTTTGTGTTTCCTTAAATGACCCGTGTTGTATCAACACGGCTGCTTTAACCCAAAATAATGTATGTTAATTTATGGAAAACGAATCAATTCATTCCATCAGCCAAAGAAAGAAGAAACTTTTGGTGGTTTTCACCCTCCGCTGCTGCTGTGACACGAGTCGCCGCTGATGACTCTGTAGTTTAAATACGGAGTCTAATCCGTTTCCAGAGTGCTGTCCAGGTCGACGAGCTCATTTAAAACTTCCTGACTTTGACAAGACTGACAACTGATCCTCGAAATAAATGAAGCGCCTCGTCAAATGGAGAGCATGAGGGAGAGCAGCGGCTGCAGCGACCACAGCTGCAGGCTCTGAAGCTCACACCGAGCAGCAATTGATGATGAAATGAGTTCTGGAATATGGAGTAAGGCTTTTTTATACCTAATTCCTCTTGGTCTTGCCCCAGAAATACAGATCTGACATGTTTTAAAGGAAGAAAAAAAAAAGAATCAAGGGCAATCCAATCATCTTCTGTCAGAGAGGAGGAGGATGGAGCCGTGACACAGACGAGCATCCGAGTCTGATTACAGTTCGTCCTTCAGATATCTGCTTCCTTTGCTAATTGGCTTTGACTTATGTGTTACAGTGTTTGGATGTTTGTTGAGCATCCAGACAAAATAAAACAGTCTGATGGTGAATTTCATTTTGGTGGCTACAGTTTCTGAAAATGACCAGAAGTCTCAACTACTGATTTCCTGTTTTGTACCAGATCTGATACGAAAGCATCTTCACAAATTTACAAGCTTCATTTTCTATTAAACAAACAAAACCCAAATTAGTAGCAAAATGCATGGAAGCACTTCAAAGATTTGGAGCTTTTATTGATTTTGTCCCTCATCAGGGGGATTCATGTCGTAGCAGCAGCAAAGACATAGATGAAGGCTTTAGTAGAACAAAAATGCAAGGAAGTTTCTCACAAAAGCACGAAGAGAAAAAAAAATGTAGTTGTATGGCTGATTTTGATATTTATCACAACCCACAGCTTTAAATAAAAACTTAAAATTTGACTAAAAAATGAAAAATAAAGTAAAACAAGCAGTTAAATCAGTAACAGTGTGCTTGACAGGTGAGAAATGTCCCTAGCCTAGGAATCTAGACAGACCATGGCAGAAGCAAAACTATTTTGCACTGCAGGTCTGTCTAGCCATGCTCCATTGTAGCATCAGCAGGTCTGCCATTGGCCTGAGCAGTTTTGTGTCTTGCCAATCACGGCGCTCTATCGGTTTGGTGGGTGGGATGATGCGACTGAGCGGAACAACTAAGATGGCGGTGGCTCGTTTGAAACGGCTTAGGCATCAACTTTGGACTATTTATGGTAAATGGTAAATGGCTTGTATTTGATTTAGCGCCTTCTAGAGTCCTAGAACCCCCCAAGGCGCTTTACAACACAATCAATCATTCACCCATTCACGCACACATTCACAACCTGGTGGTGACGAGCTACATTGTAGCTACAGCTGGGGCTGCACTGACGGAGGCGAGGCTGCCGTACACTGATGCCACCGGTCCCTCCGACCACCACCAGCAGACAATGTGGGTTAAGTGTCTTGCTCAAGGACACAACAACAGCGACTTGAACTTTTCTTTGAGTCGAGAGCAGACAGAGGTACATGAATATTTCAGTCTTTAATCCGTGATGGTTTCTCATAAATCTCCTCCGTGTCCAATACCAGCTCAGTGGCCTAGTGGTATGAGTGTCTGCCCTGGAACTGGGAGATTGGGATTTAGATCCTAGTCAGGTCATACCAAAGACTTTGAAAACATGGAACCCAGTGCCTCCTCACTGTGTCAACTAGTCATACTTTAACTTTAAGGAGTTCAAACCAAAGACTTCAGTTGTATTCTGTCTCAACACGTTCTTTTCCAAACAGGAAGTGGAATATGGTTTTAACTCTTATCTAATTCCAAAAACATCTGTAGAATCTAGGTTCCCTTATGTGACCATCAGAGCCTTCTGCTGCAGTTCAACACGTTTTTCTAGAGAACATATACTGATTGACTGAACTAGCAGCCAGAAGAATCAATTGATTACAGATATAAAATGTCTTTTGGTTTTCTTGTGAAGTATTTTAATGCAAAATTAAATATTTCCAATTTTCTATCCTAATAAATGACACATTTATAGAACTTAATATCAAATTGTTGCAGACATAGAAACGTGCAGTAACATTAGGGGTAAATAAAGATGTGAGTGATTTTGACAAGAGCCAAAAGCTCAGCTGAAGGCTGCTCTACAGACGGCCAAAGCTCAGCTGTATTATTTAAACTCTGCTGCGGTTACAAGAACCAAACTGGCAGATCTGAGGTTTCTTCTGGAGAAGAAGGAATCCCGCCAAGTTAAAGTTCATCATTAACACATCTTTAAAATGGATTTTGAAGGAAGCTGGAAGCTAAAGCAACAAAGCCAAGAGCCTGTGAGGTCGATGTTTTAGCGACTCAATTCGATTTAGCAGGACTGTAAATGAAAATGTCTTCGATGTTTCAGAGATTAAACTCTGACCAAGACTTTTACAGGTTTAAAAAACAAAACAAGAATTTGGTAAAACTAATTTAAAAAATCAGCAAAACATACTTTTCTCCTCTTCAATCCGTTTAGCATTAAACTCACCATTAGATTCGCTTGGTACCACCACAGCTTGTAGGCGATAAAATACATTGTTAAAGTGACAAGTAATTACCCAGCCTGTCTTTTGACTAATTAAGTCAGTGCTGCCTATTATGTGGAAATGTATATGGAAGTCAGGTGATCAATAACAGTGAAGGATAGAGACAAGCTAATTTCTCAATGCTCGGATCGTTGAGTTCTGCAATATTCAAGTCGTCGTTGTGTTTATTATAGCTGCAGCTCAGCTTTTCTGACATCATCGAGTGAGCACGCAGCACGACGACGACTCCGGGATGAGCTCACGAGGCGGGGAGTGATGTTCAGCTGCAATAAAACAAGGTCCTTTTAATTTCATGCTGCCATAAACTGCCAGTCAAGTTGATGAGCAGACTTGTTCAAAGTGCAGCATTAGCAAATAAATAGCGCTTCATGGACTCACTGCTGATGCAGGTCAGTGTAGAGGCTGATTTGGTTATTAGCAGCAGAGAGATCTGAAACTGATCAATAGATATTAGAAAGATAAAATGAGAATCCTCCCAACAAAGTAACCTCAGATGAGGCCACAGTTAGCTCAGACATTAAGGTCCTGCTACACAAGATTGATATGGAAAATGAAATGTTCTGCTTAGTTTTCACCTCATATATATATATATATATATATATA
>SSNS01000026.1:3280157-3347533 GCA_006937985.1 Aphyosemion australe
ATAGCTGGGAAATGGGTACTGAATTTGGTACTTTTTGAGGCACAGATCGAATTCCATGGTACCGATTGAGTACTGATTCACGTGATATGAAACGGTGCCTTGTTTCAGTACCTGTCCTTCATAACGAGAACTTGAGAGACGGCGATTTGCCAAGATAGAAAGCAACGCAAGAGCGTAATGTTGTCAGTCGCTGTGGGCGATCTGTAAACAGAGCTAGCGGCATGGCGGAGAGGAAGCGCTCTAAAGTTTGGGTCCACTTCACTAAATGGGATGGGTAACTGGGTGATGATGAAACCATCAACAATGATCTAAGTGAGGCAGCGTCGTCTTAATCTGCTGCAGCAGGTAAATAAAGTGTTTAAGATAACGTTAGCTTGATATTTTAGCTTCCGTTCAGCTAATGGTGCGTCCGCTGTTTCCTCAGAAATTCCGACTTCCGAGTAGGAAAAATCAACTGTTTGAAAAAGAGCGGCAAAAAGAATGAAGATACACAGTAAAATTATTTCACAGCAAAGATGTTAGCTTCAGTTTAATTTGCAGTTTCTAATACAACAAGGACCCACCATCACACAGTTTGTCCAGAGGGGAAAGGAGTTGAATAGGAGTACATGGAGCTGGGTTTTAGTTTTTGCATCATTTAGAAACTGTTGTAGTTAAAGGTTTTCATATTGAAGAATTTTTGTACAACACTACAATACTAAAATACAAACAGTTTTATGTTATTTATTCTGATATTTATCAAATATGTTTCCATATTGAGAAAAAATATTTAATTAAAAAGGTGATTTAATTATTAAACACTCAAAAGTATCGAAAATGGGTACCGTTAATTACCAGTATCGATTCGTAAGTACCGGGAATTGGTACCTTATCGATTCAAATGTCAAAGGTACCCATCCTTAGTCATAGCAGAGCGGCCCATGGAGTTCAAGAAGTAGTGTGAGGTGATCTGGACCTGATACAAAACCCAAACACAATGCAACAATGGTAGCAAGGTCATAGTACAGGAGAGTGTGGGTGACTCCACTTTTATAACCAATCAGTGACTTAAAGTTTGTCTGGAACCTCATTGATGTTGGTACTAAGAAAGAAGAGAAAACCATGGACCCATAACTGGGGCTGCACTGAGTAGGTGCTGGTGGAAAAGGTGATTTAGTATCTCGGGGTCATGTTCTCAAGTGAAAGACGGGAGCGGGAGATGGACAAGCAAATCGTGCAGCATCTGCAGTGATGCGGACGCTGAAACAGTCTAGGGTGGTAAGGACATGGCCAAGCCAAAAAGCCACGCTCTTAATTTACCAAATATCAACTAACTTTGTATGATTTTAAATCAGTATTTGCAGAATATTTTTAGCATTTTGTGTTTGTGTGATGGGACAAGCTCTGAATTAATATTTTCCTTAGCTTTTCTCTGAGTTTAGGTAATGAAGTTCTTAACTGAATTTCTGTTTTTACCAACTTCACTGCAGCGATAATGCTTTTCCTTGCAGAGGTGAAGTAAATCACAGTTTAAAGCAATCAGAAACAGAAATTACCATGTTGACTGCCTCACACCAAGCAGTTTGTCGTACGCCAGCTCACTCTGTCTCAGTTTGTTGTGTTTGCACGTTCATCTGTAATCTGTTTTCTATTCATAGAGGAGAGCCAAGCTCATTATTTAGAAATGATGGAATTCTAAATGTGGTTGCAGTAATTTATGAGAAAAAGTCTTCGGAACTTTCCTTGGTGAAGAACAAATTGGGGTCACTTTCCTTCAGTAAGGTGACGTTTCACCACGATGGTGGACAAAGTTTTCCAAACCTGCACTTAGGCAGAAGGTTTGGTTCTGGCTAGGTGGTGAGTTAATGACAAAACCTACGACCTACAGCAATTTTAAAATAAGTGTCGCATTTGGAGGAACCTACAGACGTGGACAAAATTGTTGGTACCCTTCAGTCAATGAAGGAAAAACTCACAATGAATCTGACAAAAGTAATAATAAAGAAAAATTCTATGAAATTTAACCAATGAAAGTCAGACATTGCTTTTCAGCCACGCTTCAACTAAATTATTAAAAAAAAATAAACTTATGGAACAGGCCTGGACAAAAATGATGGTACCCCTTAACTCAGGGGTCGGGAACATGTGGCTCTGGAGCCGCATGCGGCTCTTTTAGCGACCCCTAGTGGCTCCCTGGAGCTTCTTCACAAATGTATGAAAATGGATGGGGGATATATTTTTTGTTTTAATATGGTTTCTGTAGGAGGACAAACATTCTTAACATTTTCCAATGCTGTAAAAATGTGCATAATAAATATTAAATTTTAACATTTCTGTCAACGAAAATTTGCGTCATAGCCTGCGACACACGTTTCAGCGCGGCGCCCATAGATATATGGCGCCGTACCAGGCAGATGGATGTAAACAAACCAGCGGGTGTGTCAGGGCCGTGGATCCCAAAGGGGAAAAGAGAAAGATAGCTGATGAGAACAGAGGATTCAAGGAAGAATGGACCCAATTATTTGCTTTCATTGTTGACGCGGAAGGATTACCTGGAAAAACTTCAACTTTTCAACACTGTTGCTCGGACAAGGACCAATCAGCGGAGGTTTCACTGACTGACCAATGAGGGGACAGGATGCTTCTCAGTACATCTCCGGGTAAACATGGAGGAAACGTGAATATTTGCCGTGTCTGATGTCTCAGAGCTTTACAAGACTTCCCTTAACTCCAGCAAAACCTTGTGAGACTTCATATCTACCGCTTTTTCAACTCTGAACTGCTTTAATAACCCAAAATTCCCTCCAATCTGACGGCCAATCAAAACAACGGAAGACTCGCTATTCACCCTGCTGGAACAGAGGCGCCGCTGGCTTTTGCCGCATGTCGCCTCCCGTGTGTCAGGTTATAAAAGTAGATTTAAGAAGTGGATTACATCTCCCAACTTCACTACTGCTTCAAGGTTTGTTGCAACCTGAAAGATAAAAGCGGGGAAAACTGTTCACGGATGGTGATTACATGAAGGATTCATTCATCAAAATATCAGAGCACCTATTTCAGACTTCAAAAACAAAACCGAGATAATCCAGAAAATTAAAGACATTCCTCTCTCCACAAAGACAAGGACCATTAAAACGACAGGAGACGTCACCAATCAGCAAATCAAAGACATTAATTCAGCTCCAGCGTCCTCAACTACCTGTGATGAGTCGTGTGATGTGATCGATATCAGACAGCGCTGTTATGCAGGTATGTGAGCTGTGATGGGCCGCAAGAAGAAATGATCAAATTAATCCCACTGATTAATATTGTAATGGAAGTTAAACTTAAAGCACCAAATATCTACAGCAGAGTCACGTGGTGTGTTGTTCTCTCCAGGATGCGCTGCAGGAAAATAAACATTTAATCATGAATGCTCATTAAGTATTTGTAGTCATTTTGATAATAGGCTAATATAGCTAATATACACTTACAACCTGTGTTGCCTTCATATAAGGCTTATAGAAGGCTTTTCATTTTTTGCGGCTCCAGACAGATTTTTTTTTTGTTTTTTTGGTCCAATATGGCTCTTTTAACATTTTGGGTTGCCGACCCCTGCCTCAACTTAAAGGTGCTATGTGGGATATTCATCGAAATCATGGTAAAAATTGCGACTCTTTAGCACCATGCAGTTCAGAGTAAGTATTGCAGCTACGGTGGCCCACTCAAAAAGGCAACAACTCCAGCGTTCACTCCAGCCATCTGGTTCGTTTTTTTATAAAAAGCATGAGATTGATTTATTTCCAATCTCAGTAGCCTAACCCACACAAAGCATATAACTACTTTACCAGTTAAAAAACATTTTTAAATGACTGTTCAGTCTTAATGCATAATGCCAGGCGTACCCCCCCACACACATCCCCCGACGAGACGACGCGCGCACCCAACCCCCCCGCGAACGAGGCGGCGCGATCCGCCACCCCCCTCAGTCAACAAGCATCACGGCTGTAAACATTTCTAGGGGAAACACTGCTGTTAGCTGTTGTATCAACCTACCAGTCCTGAAGGAAGCTAGCATAGCTGCCACCGATTCACACACGGAGGAGGGGTGACATCAGCTGTGGCGTCTGGTGTCATGTGGATCAGAGCAGCGGAGTAAACAAGAGTCTGCCGGTTAGCCATCAGCTGATCGTGGCACACTGTGTGCGACTGTGTGCTGCAGTGAAGATCGAGATGGAGCTAACATCAACCACTGGCTGTTTAGCGATCGGATAGCCGATGAGGTTTGGCTGGAGCCGGGGACACGCTGTGGAAATAAAGTAACTAATGCTAACATAGCTACCGGCTAGCGGACGATCGCTGAAGCATGTTGGGAGAGACACGGCAGGCTGCGATAAGAGAGGAGACTTTAATAGAAGGAACTTTCTTGAAGGACTTTGGAACTGATACGTTGGGACCGGATTGGGAGCTTTATTATGAAGAAAAGAAATTATCAGCTGAGGTGAGTCAGGAACAACACTTGGAGGCTGGTGTCTAGCTGTTGCGGGCGGGGTTCTCATCATATGCAGCTGCTGAGTGTTGGAAATGAATAATTGACATATTTGATGTGTCTTTTGATTTCATTGTTTGTTATTCAAACTAACAAAGTCCAGCAACAGTGTAACAGCTAGTCTCGTCTCTTCTTAGTTGAATTGTCAGACGCCATGCTTCCACAGCGCACTGCTGCCCTCTGCTGTTTCTTTCAGGTTACAGTCATAGTGCAAACGCGTAACTCAGAGCTCGTATGTCCCTAAATAGCTACCGTATTTCAAGATGGAGGATGACCATGGAGCGTCGACCACAATTTATGTATTAAAAATGTCAAATTTGAAGCTGAGAGGAATATTTAGAATTGATGTTGGTGAGAAATATTAATGAAAAAGGACAAGTTTGTGCACTGGATACACAGAATTTGGTAGTAAACAGGTAAAATATTACACACTGGGGCTTTAATATTTTGTTGCACAACCTTTTGAGGCAATCACTGCCATCAAACAATTCCTGCAACTGTCAATGAGACGTCTGCACCTCTCAGCAGGTATTTTGGCCCACTCCTCATGAGCAAACTGCTCCAGTTGTCTCAGGTTTGAAGGGCGCCGTTTCCAGACGGCATGTTTCAGCTCCTTCCAAAGATGCTCAATAGGACTGAGGTCAGGGCTCATAGAAGGCCACTTTAGAATAGTCCAATGTTTTCCTCTTAGCCATTCTTGGGTGTTTTTAGCTGTGTGTTTTGGGTCATTGTCCTGTTGCAAGACCCATGACCTGCAGCTGAGACCAAGCTTTCTCACACTGGCCAGCACATTTCTCTCTAGAATCCCTTGATAGTCTTGAGATGTCATCGTTCCCTGCACAGATTCACCCTGTGCCAGATGCAGCAAAGCAGCCCAGAACACAACAGAGCCTCCTCCATGTTTCACAGTAGGGACAGTGTTCTTTTCTTGATATGCTTCATTTTTCCATATGTGAACATTGAGCTGATGTGCCTTTTTTGTCTCATCTGTCCATAGGACATTCTCTCAGAAGCTTTGTGGCTTGTCAACATGTAGTTTGGCAGATTCCAGTCTGGCTTTTTTATGATTTGTTTTCAACAATGATGTCCTCCTTGGTCGTCTCCCATGTTGTCCACTTTGGCTCAAACAGCGACGGTTGGTGTGATCTGACACTGATGTTCCTTGAGCTTGAAGTTCACCTTGGATCTCTTCTGGGCTCTTTTGTTACCATTCGGATCATCCGTCTCTTTGATTTGTCTTTATTTTCCTCCTGTGGCCACATCCAGGGAGGTTGGCTACAATGGATCTTAAATTTCTGAATAATATGTGCAACTGTAGTCACAGGAACATCTAGCTGCTTGGAGATGGCCTTACAGCCTTTACCTTTAACATGCTTGTCTATCATTTTCTTTCTAATCTCCTAAGACAACTCTTTCCTTCGCTTCCTCTGGTCCATGTTGAGTGTGGTTCCCCTCTGCTGTTGGACTCATGAATGTCAATCCTAGGGCTGCCCACTCCAGTCGATTGGTCCCAGTCACATGACCCGGTGTTGTGTTTGTACCTAAGCTGATCCACTCTGATTAGTACTTACACTGTGTATATAGTAGCTGCTTCTCTAATTATTGCCACCCTTTTTATATTAATTATTTTATCGTGAGTATATTATTATTTCCTATATTTGCTTATCTCTTACTTTTTATCTTTCTTTTTACACCAAGTACTGCAGCAATTTCCTAATGTTGTGATTTCTCACACATCTGGCAATAAAACCCTTCTGATTCGGATTCTGTACACACCATGTCACCAAACAACACAGTGACTATCTGGGGTCCTATATATAGGCACACTGACTGATTACAAGATTGTAGACACCCGTGTTGCTAATTAGTGGACATATCTTGAACTAACATGACCCTTTGGTCACATTGTTTTCCGTCTTTTTTAGGGTTACCATCATTTTGTCCAGGCCTGTTCCATGACTTTAATTTTTTTAAATAATTCCGCTGAAGCATGGTTGAAAAGCAATGTCTGACTTTCATTGGTTAAATTTCATAGAACTTTTATTTATTATTACTTTTGTCAGATTCAAGTTATTTCTGTGACTATTGTGGGTTTTTCTTTCATTGACTGAAGGGTACCAACTATTTTGTCCACATCTGTATTTGATCACTATTAACGTACATATCTTTTTTGTGGTTTGATCATCTTTTTACAGAGAACTTCTGGGAATTAAGGAATGATCACTTGATCTGAATCTCCTCAGCTTCTTCTCCTTCCTGATGAACACCTTTCAAGATCCATCAGGAGGAAATGGATCTCCTGTCCAAGATGTACTGAAAGAAGATAACTCACAAGAGGCATTCAGAAAAGAAATAAAGGAAAGAATTTGAAATTGATGGGGACGGCCGGAATGATGCATGTTCACAGAGCAACTAGAGAGAAACTATCAAGCCAGGCTTGTTATGTTTATGGAAAGTAAACAAAAAAGAAAAGCACTAAAGAATTCCTGGCACAGCCTAGCCGAGGTAAGAGACGTTTCAAATCCTGAGGGTCTGAGGAGAGACAATGATCTTCAATTACCAGCTGTTCTGTTCTCAATTTTAGACAAGGAGAAAGGAAGAAAATGAAGTGAAGGAAGCAGGGAAGCTGGAAGGAAGAGGGGTAGGGATGTGGGGGTGATGCGGGAGAGGAAAGAGACACAAAGAGGAAGAGGGGGAATCATGCTGGAGCTGAAGTGGAAGAGATCCAGGCAGATGATGGAAAAGTAATTTTATTCATCACATCCTATTAATGGGGACACTTCTTCCTGGACTTCATCTCATCCTGAGAGCCTCATCACTAGAGCTCCATTTGCAGATCGTATCACTTGTAAAACACTTTTTTCCTGACAGGACGGTTTTGTCATAAACCCTCCTTCCGCTCCCCCTCACCATCCGCGGTTGCTTCCCTTTGGCATCGTTTGCAATTCAAAATGACTTTTCCCCTGGCAGATCTGTGTACACAGGACAGAACAGCGACAGTAGTGGAGTCGAGTGGAGTCGAGTTGGAGGAGGGAAACAAACACAAAGTCTGATTCAACATCCCGCTTCACAGCGGCGAACGTTGACACGGTTGTCAGGAGAGCAAACAAGAAATGTCTCGCTCTGTTCCCCACCTTCACTCACACCCTATCAGAGAGGAGAAGCCCGGGATCCGCTCTGCTAATGCAGAGTCGGAATAAAATCATAATTCAAAGGAAATTTCTTTCATTTCTATGTATTTTTTTCAGTCTTCTGATCATAATTAATAATAAAAGTCACCAGATCACAAAGTCTTTGTTGCTAAAAGCAAAAAAGACTTTTTTGTCTGCTCAACAAGCCAGAATTCTGTCAAACCAAAATCAGTGGAATCACCCTGACAAGTTCAGATTTACCAGCTGTGAATAGTAAAATTTCAGCTTCTTCAACTTTATGCATGAAGTTTTGGATGTGCATCATTAATAAAGTTTCATAGTAGTGAAGGTTCTGAACAAAAACACAACCTCACACTGGTGGTTGAGCAACGTCAGACATGGATCAGCTCCAATGATGTCATAGCGTCATGTAACCCGACGTACAGCTCTGACTAAGTCAAGCCCGGTTCACACGGCAGAATTTTTAAATTGTCTGATGATTTTCAAAGCATGAGAGACCACACGTGGTGATAAAAAATCACAGAAATACCTGTTTTGGTCCCACAGTGTGTGGTGCGGAGCAACTCGGCAAATACTACACACAAACTGCTTTCACTCACCGACATGCCCCGCTCACACAGATGGGAAATCTCTTGAGGTAAAACATGACTTAAGATAACAAAAATAGTGAAGGAGGAGCACACTGCACGCTTTCAACACCTCGCTTTCTGATTGGCAATGCATCACATTCAACAGAAAGCAGTTTTTTTTTGTTGCCAGAAATCAAACTGAGACAATCCAACATGTTTGAAAGCCTGGATTTATGATCAGAGCAGATCTGACGTACCAGAGTGCTCTTAACGCACCACAAAACGTAGGATCATCTCATTATCTTAGAGCCGTTACGGTAATCATGCACAACCTTAAGATTGTTGGAAAGGGCAGGGTTGGTCAAAAATTGGCAAGATTATCCTGCCATGTGAACCAGACTTAAGTCTGACTTTAGAACAACGTTGACCAATCCACATTGGTAGTGTTTGTGCTGTAGAAGCTGCAGAACCTTTTTGTTTCACTGTATTATTTATTTTAATGAGAAGGAAAGGCTATGAACAACAACATATTGGAATCACTATGGGAGTGAAGCAGATCGGGACCCAGGAGACACATCTGAGTAAGAACCAGCAGCCGTCTCTCCAAATCCTTTACTGGGCACCATCCTTGATAAATCATTTGTATGTCTTTATCTTTGAACTGGTTTGACTCCAAGTCATCATTTTTAATGTCTGTGGTCTTTTATTCAACATGACAACATAGAAGTCCTACATCATCATCAGTCCACACAAAGGATGCAGAACTTGCTCTTACCTATGCCTTTCTCCCCTTTATCTTTTTTTATTTACATTTTGTACCACATACATTGAAGTCTGTCTTCTCTTCTGTTGCTTAATGATGGTTTGCAGAGCAGCTGCATTCACTGAGACCTGTGACTTACTGTACAAGTTTCCTGCACCCTATGTGCAGGCTCTGCGACAATTTCTAGAAAATGTAACGTGTTAACGAGGACTGTAAGAGGAATAAAGGAGGCCTGAGCACAGATCCAACACTTTTGCACAATGTCAGAAGGCTAAAACTTGATTGCAGGACACAAAAAACAAATTAATAAAGTGTCACCATTGTCTCTTTTTTTATAAACCTGAGAGCATCCTAAGCCATTTGTGACATGTTATCGCTATCAATTTACAGAAGGGCATCAATGTTTTTTTTCCTGCTGCACTAAAATCGAGGACAATGCCTTTCAGGGACGAGGATTACTTCCAACGCTGCTGAGAACAAGATGCTGCCTTCTTTGTCTTTTAACATGACGCACCTCCTGAGATTGTGGAGCGAGTAATCATCCTGGCTGTAAGCAGATCTGCATTGTGGATGATTAGTTTGTGAGTGTAAAACACGGTGTTTGTCTCTGAGCTGTTCTCCTTTGTGCTGTCACATCTACAGTTTATTTTCTGCATCGCTTTGCATTCTCCTTGTTGACTTTATGCTGCTAATGTATTCACTGATGGAGCCACGCTGAATGCAGGCAGGAGATGCAGCGTTTGCCATGCTAATTGCTGACAGATTAGCAACAGTGGTGCCCTTCCACCAGAACACAAAGTCCTGTTTTATTATTTTAGTGGCTGAAGTGGCTCCTGAGGCCGCTTTGCTAAAGCTGGTGGCTCTGCATCCTAATAACAACAAAAGACAGGAGGCATGAAAGCTGCTGTTTCCCCGCTCCAAAAACTCACCAGGTCATCACCGGCCTAATTAAACCGCAGAGTATTTTTAGATTTCTGAGATCCTGTCAAACTCTGTGCCTTTGTGTGCTTATCTGTGCAGGAACAAACAAAAGAGTTTTAAGATTTATTGCCAACTGTCATGTTAACTCTCCTCCTGTCCGCGGTGTGAAAGCGAGCCCTGCTGGGAGGCTTTACATCAAACGGCCCCTTCAGAAACACCTTTAATTACACTCCGTCTCCCGTTCTCTGAAGTCCTCGCTGTGTTTGGATGTCGGCTCGTCTCAGTTTCCGTAGAACCATCTGAATCTGATTCAAGCTCTCTCCTCCTGCCTGCACGTCTTCCATCTCCCTCGGTTTCTCAAATTCAAACAACCTCTAACTGGCACTGAAATCTTTAAGCTCATTTATAGGAACTTTACAGGAGAACATCCCTCAGTGCTTCAAGATGTGGAGAAAACATAAACAAACCATTAGATGGTGTGAAGTTCTTAAAGTGTTGGAGATGACCTGAAGGCAGAAGGAGGAGAAGCTGTGAATCTCCATGTGTTTTGTGAGTTCCCTGAAGCTGGGGGCGCGCTACATAACTTAGACAGCCTTTACAGACTTTAAAAACACTAAGAGGGAACACTAGAAGACTTGTTTCAGCACATTTTTGTATGACAATTGAAAACTAAGCCCTCCCAAGGGAAACATGGAAGAAGAAGAAGAAGAAGAAGAAGAAGAAGAAGAAGAAGAAGAAGAAGTTGCCCCATTATAAACTGATCCCTGCTTGCCATCAAAGTTACAAAAATCTACAATGTTTTCTATATAGAATGTAAATCTCAGCATACATACCTCATTATATGATACATCAGCTGTTTTTATTTGATGAACCTGTGATTTTCATGCTGAACATGAGGCGAAAATGTTTATTGGTTAACATCAAGATAAACTTTTCATTCTGAAATAAACAAGAAAACAAAGTTTGATTATCATCAGTTATGTTTTAAACAAACTTTAAGGAGGAAAAGGTGTAGAAACATTTTTTTTGACTGGGGAACACATTTTGACTCAACACCAGCTTGCTTCTGCTGTAATCCAGTTCTTTATCATGTCTCTCCAACAGAGGGATGCGGGGCAATCAACATTGTAAAGGTACTTGTGCGCTATCTCTCCTTCGTTTTTATGGTCCAGCTTATTTTTGTCTATTTCTCTTGCTGTCTGCCAACATTTTAATAATCTGGTTACTTCCTGTTTTCTTTGATGCTTCTCCTCTTACTCAGCTGTTAGCATCACATGAGTCAGTTATCAGTTCACATGACCTGACTCCACGCAGGTTCGGACCCACACATTCAAGTGTGTTTAATTGACTGGGGCTGATATCGAGTCAGGTCTGTATAACACTTTTAGATTTTTGCTCTAAACACAGTAATTGTCCCATATTAGTACAGGATTGTGTAGTTTCTCTTCTACCAGGATTTGTGCTTAAAATCTGGCAAAGAATTGTGAACTAGCCATCATCTGTGTAACACAAAAGGTGATAGCTTCAGGAATAAACCATTATATAACATTTGATCACATTAAATCTGCCACACAAGTCAACTGCTCCCAGTCTAAAGTCCTCACGTTTTTTTATTCAGACATTCATGTTTTGAAAGGATTGAACACTTTCATTAGACGTTTAAAAATAAATGTGTCCACACCAACTTTTCTTCATATCATTTATAAATAATAGAAAATAAATCATTTGACGTTTGAACTTTTTTCCTCCTCATTAAACACTTTTCACATTCCAGAATTTCTCCAACTTTTGCACAAACGTTACAGATCACTTGAACTCATCGGCATCTTGCTAATTAAGCACATTGTGCAGATTTATTTTATCTTATTTAGATTTTATAGGCTTTGCGTATAATTATTATTTTGCCCAGTTCCTTTGTCTGCCTGAGCGTTTTATCTCTCTATCCTCCAAGTCTGTGTCGTTTCCACTGCTCGTTCAACCGGGAGGCCTGAGGGACCTCGCTACTTTAAATTGATTCTTTCTTCTCCACGTTGGGGCATTAAATTGAAACCGATCCCCAAATGCTTAAAACCTCAAACTGCAAACCAACTTCCTGCTGTCGCCCCGATCTCTATTGGAATAGAGAGAGAAGAGGAGCAGTGGGAGGATGGATGGGGGAGAAGGTGGGTGTTTTGAGGGGGTGGGGGTTCGAGGCTCACACAATGAAGCGACAGGGTTCGTTTCGTCTTCTGAGGATTTGGCAAATCCGAAACTGTGTCGAGAAGCTTTAGACAGAAAGGAAAAAGCCCGCCAGAGCAGAACCGCCAAGCATGACAACCAGCTTTAGTTTATGTCATTGTATTCAAATTTACAACATCCCCAACACTTATCACCCCCCGCCACCCTCAGCACACGCAGGCCCACTTTGAAGACAGATCACCATGGAAAAAGAACACATTTTCCCCTTATTCCAAAGTCAGATTGGCACAAATTGAAGCGCAGGAAGTTTATAAGTGTGTCGGCGCAGCACAATGGAGAGCTTCCTGTAAAAAAAGGACACCGTAAGCAGCCGCAGCTGCACACGGAGCTCAAACATCTCTTCTATCAAATAACGCAGCAAGTCAAATATAAAGAAATTAACTGAAGCTTATCAATAAATAATCGAACATGACATTTTCTTGTGTTAACTTTCACTTTGTTTTACAAACTCCACACCACCTACTTTCATGTGTCGTGTTCCTGTTTGTTTATAATGAACTTGAGTGAATGAGAACATTTAAACAAACCTTTTTGGTAGTTTTAAAGGGACACTTTGCAACTTTTTAATATTTTTAAATCATGTTCTTGAGCCAGTATGTGCTACAATGACCCTTTACAGGGTGAATGAAAGGCCACCCAGCCCCTGTCGCCCCCTGTAACCTGAATATTCCACTTGCATCTTCAGGGTTGCCGGTCCGGTCTGTTGGGACTTGACATACCTGGCTCTGTAGTTTGGTTCCTGCACGTTTTAGATCATGAACACAGCTGATTTGTTTAATTTAGTGATGAACCACTCCTATAGACACTAATGAAGGCTGGGAGGACATTTCAGCAGTTAGATTAAGGTGTTAAAAAGATGAAGGCACAGTGAAGAGATAAGTTTCACTTTTGGTTCTACTAAATGGACACTAGGGGTGCTAGAAGCAAGCCAAAACTGACTAGTGTCCCTTTAAATCGATTTCCTCCCAAATTCTGTAAAATTATAAAAGTTTTTTTTTTCATTAATATTCATACAGTTGATATAACTGACACAAGGTCTGCTATAGTTTTCACTGAAACTGAGGTCAGCTGTTGAAAGTTTGTTCAAGTCTTGTAAACAATAGCATGATCTATATTTTAGCCCTCAGATTAGGTATTGGGGAAGATCCTTTACTGGCATGACACCAAATTCCACAAGGTCTTCTGTCTCGTGTCTTCGGCACATCCCTCCCTACAGGAGGCTGAGCACTGTGACAACCCAGAGAGGTGAAAGCTCAACTCATAGCTATCTTTGTATTTTAAGGTGAACAAGTGAACTGATAAAAGTGAAGCCCACCCAAAAATGGCATTATCAATAAAGATGTTTTATCATTTCAATTGTGACAAAATTCCCTCTGACAACCAAAAAAAATCATTCATTTAGAGAAATCTGACTATCTGCACACAGAAAAGTATTATTTTCAAGAGGTTGAAGAAAATGGTGTAAACAAAAATAATTTGGGTCTTGTTTTTATGAGTGTTATGTGTAAATGTTCAGACCACATTTCTTTTGTGCACCCGTTTACGTGACTGTCACTGAGGTTGAATGACAAACACCTGATCACACGCATCTCTCCCCAAAGCTTCTGGGATGCTGTCCAGAACTTTTAATGAAGACATCCAGAACCTGCGTCTGCCTCGCTGGGTTCAACAATACGAAAGGTGTCCAATAACACGAGGCGGTGGAAGACATGGAGCGCCGAGATCCGCTGACACTCCAAGTCTCTGCAAACAAACGGCCACTGAATGGAAGTCCTGACTCTCAGACAGAAAGAAGAAGATGACACTGCAGAAATGCTTTTCTCTGCCAGGCGTCTTTCTTGTTCTGGCCGTCTCTAACACATCTGAACACATTGAGGGTGCTGAGTCCTGCAGCACACACTTAAAGATGACATTTTTATCTTTGCCCAAGAAAACCGCCTTCAACAACACCTCTCAGTAAAAGCACCTTGTGATCCTTTCTGCCGCTGTGAGGATGGAAAACCGAGTAATCTTAAAAAAAAAAGTTGCGGTCAGGATTACAGTGTATGAGTTTTGGTGAGGAGGTTTTGTGCTGAAGTGTCCCTGATGTTTAAGTCCAGGTGAGAAGAATCTGACCTGTCAGCTCCACCTGCAGCTTAAAGAAACAAGAAGCTGTTCACATCTTTATCTTCCTGCGAGAAGAATCTATGTGGAATAATATTAATGTGAGTTTGTGTTCCTGATAAATCTTGCTGGACGTGTAAGGACACTGTGTACAAGTTCTCTCCTTCCTCGCCTCAGGATATTTTCTCCAAGGCAGTTTTGGAAAAAAAAAAACATAAAAGTAAATAAGATAAATATTTAAGCCTGTGGCATTATTCAAAAGAGGCTCTTAAGGCAGATGTATTCCACTTTAAAAAGGCCTGAATGTCTTCAGGCTGAATCAGCACACCTTAGAGTCATTTACTGGTCAGATGGAAGCCAGAAAAAAAATTCCTAATTTACAAATGAATCCAAAAACACTTCCTGATTGTGTCAACTGTAAACAAATAACTCACCGGTGTGCCTCTAAAACCACACATTGTACTGGATAGTTTTATGAATCAAAATGAAAAAATGAGACTTTTAAACACAAAATCAAATGGTCTGAGTAGTGACTTCAAGATTTTAAAAGGAAGAGAAACAATGTGATGTATGATTGAACATAAAATGGACCAAAAAGCCTCAATATTTGACCAAAAAAGAGAATCAATGTGAGTTGGCTCACACTGAAGAGATGTGCTGTCAGCTAAAGTGGATAATGTCTTTTATTTTCATGAAAAAATGGCATTATTTGAAACTTACAATGTTAGAACACAAAAAAATGAGAGCAGCGTTTATCCTTAAAACACCAATACTTTTATATGATTTTCTTCATGTTGACTTTAGCAGGAAAAGTGACGATACACCGCTATAAAATAACCAAACTATTACTAAATCACTTGATTGTCCCTCAGTGGGGAAATGTTGTCACATGTTGGAAGTAATTAAAAATGAAAGAGTAAAAAAATACAAGAAAACACGACACTAAGGTTAAAAATACTCAAATATTTCAAAATGTTGAATATATACACATTTTAGAAATAAAACATATAAAAAGTAATATATATATATAAGATATGAGAAATAATGTGTGGATTAAAAAATATGGCAGAGTATTTACAGTGAATGGGAAACATGAAATGCAATAATGAGTGGGTGCAGGTACAAATGAGTGTGTTTACAAAAACAGCATAAAGGGCTGTGGTACAACTCCAGTGATCAAAGGTCAACCCAACAAAGCCTTTTTACCTTAGTGACCCTCACAGCTGCTGTAATAACATCAATATTGTTCAAAGAGATTATACAGCTTCAACTGTGTGCAAAAAAGAAACCACCACCAACATGCCTCTCTGTAGCAATCTGTTACACACAAGTATCCGTGAACTACTGGATAGATTTTAATTAAATGCTCAAAAAGTTTTTAATACGTATAAATCTATTCACCTTTAGGCTGAAATGTCTCGTTCAGTGTACAATAAAAATAAAAACAGCTTTAACCCAATTCAACATGGCCGCCAAACCCAACTGAGCCGACAGAAAGATGGCTCTAACTTATTCATTTTACAACTACTGTGCTACAATAGGGTGTGGGAGTAGTATCAGTGTACAATCTGTGTGCAAACGCATTTAGCAAAGTCTTATCAACAATTACAATTCCAACATTTATCTGCATAGCTTGATCTTTAAAAGTAATGAAAGCAAATAGCAGCAAGAATATGCAGCCTCTCAAGGAATGATGGAGCTTTAATTAAATCTAGTTGCTGACAGGAAACCCAAAGTGGTAACTGAATTCCATATTTTGCTTCCTGATGAGATAAACCAAGTTAATCACATTAAATATAAATGAAAGGTTTCTTTTAAAGTTTTGCTTGTAGATTTTTTTGTGTGAATCTGAAACTTCAGAGCAGTTGGTCAGACTTCAGCTCAGTTTCAGCGTGTGGCTCTAAAGGTCAGAAAGGGTTACGCGACAGGAAGGGGGTAAATAACAGTCTGAGGATTAGCTGTAAGGGAACCCAGAGAATCGTACAAAAGAGTCCTATCTTAAAGAAAAGTGGTGAACCAGGCCTCAGGAATCCAGCACTACATTCCAATGAGTCAAAGGATACGTTTCATCTGCTGCAGGGATTAGTTTGGTCCAGCCTGAAGGATGGAAGAGAAAAGTCCTCGGACATTTGTGGTGAAAACTTTGCTTTTTTTGAAGCAAAACATGTTGAGAAACAAGACTGATTTAGAGTTTTTCTTTTGCTCTTCTCTGTCTCACTCCTCCGTCTGTGATGCAACAGGTTGACTTTGTTAGACTCTTGTTTCCTCTTACAGGTGTGACTGATGCATCACCTTCTGTTAACCCTTCACTTCCTGTTGGATGCAAAGAATGTTTCTCTGCAGTTTCCAACAACTGGAGACTTGCTCAAAGCAAACTTCGAAGCTCAGTGTCTGACTTTTAATAGAGTGCAATCTCAAAGTGGTTCTGAAACTTTACCTGAATGATTCAAAATCTTCCTCCACCTCTGCACCTACCAACACAGACTGAGCAGCCCCATCTGGCCTCTTGGAGTCGGCGTACAGGACAAGGAAATCTCCACGGGTCTGATTTTGGCGTGAGGTGGAGCTTTAATGATCCCCGCAGGGAATTAAAGAGGAGACAGGAACTTACGTTGAGAGTCGATCTGCAGGTGGAGGATTTAACCCGCAGCGACAGTCCAGATGAGCAGTGGAGTGGCAACAAGGCAGCCTGAGAGGAAGACGAGGGTTCAATACCGGGCAGTGACGGAAGGGGGCACAGGTGATTCTGATAACAGGAAATGTTCATACACAACCATCAACACTCATGAGCAAGGCACTGAGGCTGGAATCACTTTCTGAATCACAGATGTTTGGTTTATGTTGATTTTTTTGAGGAATCTCCATGAAGTGATTGTCCTAAAATATAAAATGAAAACACATCCAATCAAAACATTAAACTCATTAGATGTGAGAACATTTATTTTTCTTGTTGCATGCTATCGGGTCAGGAAGGGGTCAAATGGATTATAAAACATCAACTGTAATGTAGGTAGAAGGTTTTGAATCAGCTGATCACTTGTTTGATAATAAATAAACCTGACAGATGCAGGGATGGCCTTATAAGAACAAGACAACAAGATCCTTTTATTTTCTTTTAAAAACTTCTGAAACTTTATTATTTAAATCTTTCAGATCAACAAATAAATGTCATTGTCGGAGATGCCATGAGTAAATAAAACAAGTTGTTTTAAATGTAGATTTTTATTTATCAGAGGAACAAAGTTACCCAAACCAACTGGTTATATCACCCTTGGAGGCAACAACCTAACCCAGTCTTTGTTATGAATGGTAAATCGTCTCTTGCATCGCTGAAAAAATGTTCTCCCTATCCTTTTTATATTGTTTGAATTCAGACACATTAGAGGGTTTTCAAGCATGATTGCTTAAGGTCAAAGATCAGATACCCTCCTTCAGAATGTTCTGGTAGAGTGCAGAATTCATGGTTCCATTATTACAACCAGAGATCTATAGGTCCTAAAGCAGCAGCAGCAGCAGCAGCTCTAGACCTTCACACCACCATCATGTTGTATGTTTGACATGTGATGAATGCAAGATGGGTCTTTGTGTTCTCAGCAGAGGTTCTAGCTTTGAACTTCTTTGATGGTGGCCATTACCCCCCTTGTGTTCGTTATTGTTAAATCATGACCTCTGACCTCACCTGTACCTGAGTCTTTAAGAGTTTTAAGCATTCTGGCTTATTTTGTTCTTGAATTTCTTTAGAACCGCACAAGGCTATGCCCTATGAGATCTTCTAAAGGTCCTATGTGGGATATTCATAGACATCATGGTAAAAATTGCGACTCTTTAGCGCCATGCTGTTCAGAGTAAGTATTGCAGCTACGGTGGCCCACTCAAAAAGGCAACAACTCCAGCGTTCACTCCAGCCATCTGGTTCGTTTTTTTATAAAAAGCATGAGATTGATTTATTTCCCATCTCTGTAGCCTAACCCACACAAAGCATATAACTACTCCACCAGTTAAAAAACATTTTTTAATGACTGTTCAGTCTTAATGCATAATGCCACACGTACCCCCCTCCCCCCGACGAGACGACACGCGCACCCCCACGACGAGGCGGCGCTATCCGCCACCCCCCGCAGTCAACAAGCATCACGGCTGTAAACATTTCTAGGGGAAACACTGCTGCTAGCTGTTATATCAACCTACCAGTCCTGAAGGAAGCTAGCATAGCTGTCACCGATTCACACACGGAGGAGGGGTGGCATCAGCTGTGGCGTCCGGTGTCATGTGGATCAGAGCAGTGGAGTAAACAAGAGTCTGCCAGTTAGCTGATCGAGATGGAGCTAAAATCAACCACTGGCTGTTTAGCGATCGGATAGCCAATGAGGTTTGGCTGGAGCCGGGGGCACGCTGTGGAAATAAAGTACCGGTAACTAATGCTAATGTGGCTACCGGCTAGCGGACCACCGCTGAAGCGTGTTGGGAGAGACACGGCAGGCTGCGGTAAGAGAGGAGACTTTAATAGAAGGAGCTTTCTTGAAGAAGGACTTTGGAACTGATACTTTGGGACAGGATTGGGAGCTTTATTATGAAGAAAAGAAATGATCAGCTGAGGTGAGTCAGGAACAACACTTGGAGGCTGGTGTCTAGCTGTTGTGGGCGGGGTTCTCATCATATGCGGCTGCTGTGTGTTGGAAAACAATAAGACCTGACATATTTGATGTGTCTTTTGATTTCATTGACGCCATGCTTCCAGGGTGCACTGCTGCCCTCTGCTGTTTCTTTCAGGTTACAGTCATAGTGTAAACGCATAACGTGGAGCTCACATGTCCCTAAATAGCTACCGTATTTCAAGATGGAGGATGACCATGGAGCGTCGACCACAATTTATGTATTAAAAATGTCTAATTTGAAGCTGAGAGGAATATTTAGAATTGATGTTGGTGAAAAATATTAATGAAAAAGGACACGTTTGTGCACTGGATGCACAGAATTTGGTAGTAAACAGGTAAAATATTACACACTGGGGCTTTAACATGCTTCATGCTGTCAGGCAGGTTCTACAGAAGTGATGTCTTTAATGCTACAGTATTCAGACCTAAATGGGACTACAGCAACTAAACTCAGCTTTCCAAATACTGTGGACTTTGTTGTAAAAACTGAACTTATTAAAGCCAAACAGCATTTATTTTAGGGGTGTGCAAAGCAGCCAGTATTTGTGTTTGCTGAGGGGGAAAAGTATTTGTATTTGTGTTCAAGTAAAACTCAAAATAGCTGTAAAAATATATATTTTTTAGTTACACTTCTGATTTATGTTATAGTGTAGAAGTGTATTGCAAAAAAAGTAGATTTTTACACCTATTTTGAGTTTTACTCGAATACAAAAACACATACAAATACTTTTCCCCATCAACAAATACAAATACAGATACAAATACTAGCTGCTTTATTTTTTTTCTATGGTACAAAAATCTAATTGACTTTATTTATATTTAAATATTTTCTGTACATAAAACGAGTTGTGCTGACCCACAAATCTTTAGTGAAGTGCATCACTAGAGTTCTTTTATCTGTAAATTGTTTTTGTGTTTGTCAGTTTGTCACAAAACATCTACAAGCTTTGTGTGTTTTGTTTTGACTGCAATTAATTACTGTTAGAGAGATGCCAGGAGGACTTTGAGAACAGAGTTGACTTGAAGCTGCTGTTCTTGAGTAATTAGTGTTTCACAGGAACTCCTCGTATATTCACAGTTTTCTTGTTTGAGTAGTCCAAATAAAGCCACGTTAATCTTCCACCGCTGAGTGTTGACTGTTGTCTGAATTGGCTCTCTAAGCCGTCCTGTCAGCATGAGAGGAGGAGGAAGGCTTTCATCCCCCTGCAGTGTGTGTGTGTGTGTGTGTGTGTGTGTGTGCGTGTGTGTGTGTAACACATGCCGTCAAAAAGTCTTCTCTGTGTGATGATTTGAAGATACAGTACGGTAAGCCTTGCCACTTAGTTCTCAAGAGTTCAGCAAACAGCCACTAAATGAGGGATGAAAACAAACATCACAGTTTTGTGTGGTAATGCTGCAGATATTGCATTGGAGAGACGTGTTTGGTAACACAAAAACAAACAAACAAACACACACACACACACACACACACACACACACACACACGCACACACACTCACATCACTTGTTTGTTTTCTCTCCTTTCATAAAATCTTATTAAAGGTGCCAAGGCATAAGCTCTGTAGCACCCTTCTTACATTACTGTTAGCGAATGTGTCTTTTTAGTTCATTTTCACGGTCCACGGCTTAAGCAAAGAAAAGAAAAATATTCCAATTATACATCCAAACCTTCAGTTCAATCTGTAATAGTGCACTATGGCTTTTGGAAGTTGTACATTGTGTTTATGAGAGATTTCCCCATACACAGCATGGGATTTTGGTTAAAACAGGTGATTTCTGTCCAATTTGGAGCTCTTTAGCTCAGGTACACGTATCAGTAGAAACATCATACAAAGTTTAAACAAGTGACAGAAAGATAGACTGAACTGGTAGTTTGATAGGTGTGGAACGCTGAAAAAACATGTTTTAAATCATGTTTCTGATTATAATCGATCACTCGGTTGGATTTCGTCATGCAGGCTGAACATGAAAATAGTCTCTTCCACCTATCTCCTGCATTAGCCTCTGATAGAAAATAGACGGTGAAACTCTAGGATTTGAAAATCCTGACAGATCTACGTCACACTGTCACTTAACATTCATGGACTCACCCATCTTGGCTCACGACGGGGAAGGCTGTTGTTGGTTTAGGAAACAGCCAAGAACGTCTCGACTAGTAGAAGCTAACCATTAGCATTAGCAACTCCACCACACAGAAGAACTCCTCCAGGCTTGTGTTATTAGTGGAGATAAAACATCAATGTTGCAAAGCAAATGGAGTTAGTGATAGAGTCATGTTGCTGTTATTCATATCAGAAGAAAAATATCCAAATATCAGGAAATAAGTCTGAAATAACTCTTCTGTGATGTGGTTCACTTCCTGAAAGTCGTGCACCAGAGCAACCCCCCCCCCCCCACTACCAGTATGACTCATTCCTACTAGAGACCACTGTAGATGTATTGATTAAATGAGTGTTCCATACCTTTAATGTTTTATTTTTTACATAATCACAGTTTAGGCTTGCTGGTTTCAAAGATTGATGGTGTAAATATTTCCACATCTTTTGCAAACAAACTTTTCCTACACCCATAATATTTAAATACAAATTATACATTAAAATAACAGTATCTAAAGCTGCTTCCTAACTCGGAGTCTCACAGTTGTAGGACTGATGGTTTTCTCTTGAAGCCCCTCAGAGAGCAGAGGGTTCACCCCCATGCATGTGCAAAGCAACTTAAAAAGAGGATGTAACAATGCAGTCAGTATCAAAGCTTCAGTGGACTTCAGTTCCATTCAAACTCAACAAAATTCTCTTCCAAACAAGAAGTGGAGTATACATTTAGTTCCTGTTTGACTCTTAATTAGTTTACTGTTAAGGAGAGACAGATGCAGGCGGGGTAACCATAGTAACCCTAATTGGCCACTAGTGGAAGCTTTAAAATCTATTACAATCTTGTGTGGTACATCAAATCTTGGGCATTTTTTCTCAGTTTTGATAATTGTTTTTTTTGTTTTTGTTTTTTTATTGCATAAAAGATCATTTGTTGTGAACCGGTGCCTTATGAAAAAGCTGGACTAAATTGAATGATTTCAAATTAGATATTTGATTTTCAGGGAGCAGCTGCAGCTGCAGCAGCCCTCTTGAACATTTTCAACAGAAATGTTTTAGTTTTTTCAATTTGTCATATGTTTTATATTCCAGGTGATGTTTTATGGTGTGAAACTCGATCCTAACAAAATATATATAAATTCTTTGTTGCTTTGCAATGTAAGGAGCTAGTAACATCAGCCATATTGTAAACATCTATTTTAGTCTCTAAGCCAAGAGGATAGATGAAAACATGTGGCCACATCTGTTTGTGTAACTGTTGGCACATCTTACCTCAAAATTAAAAGCCAAATCTTAAAAAAAGTAAAATGTTGGAGCTTAACCAAAAAAAGAACCCATTAAATTTTTGGATCAGAATCACTTTAGTTAAAATTGCTAAATTCAGATGCTCCGTGTGTTTGCTTTCCTAAATAAATGAGCCACCAAAAGGCCCATGCAGGCTCTGGAGAGATGGGCTGCCAGAGAGCAGACAGCATAAAATATGTCAATTAACCTTTTAAGTTTTACATTTTTAAAAATTCCAACTCAGTTCAGCGTTCAGGTAGTTTGTATACCAGCCCAAGCACATGGTCTAGTTTAATCAAACTAAGCCTGACAAACCCCAGATGGGTTTTAGGACCTTTTAAATAAAAGAAATCTGAACCCTAAAATAAAGTTAAACAGCCAGATTTTTACTTTTTCAAACAGTATTTCCTGAAAAAAAATCTTCAGGAATCAGAAGAGCTTTGGTGCTGCTAAATGTCGACACAAGGTGATTAAATACACTGAACGGATTTATTGTTTAAAATGCTCGGATCAGTCTTTAGAAACTTGTCGAGGCGTGACAGCATGAAGACAGTTCCCAGAGTCTGTGATGGTACCAATAATAGGCCGGGCTTGTCTAAACGACACGGCAGGATAATGGTTCGATAAAGATTACAAAGAGGAGGACAGTCCGAGTCAGGACACTGCTGTCTCGCTCCGCAGCTGAGCACAAAAGGATATTTGGCTGAGAATAATTACAGCAGCTCATGGAAAGTCACACAGGGTTTGAATGGAGCAGGTGAAGCTCGACCCAAATCACTCTGTCCAGTAAATCTTTATTATCTCTGAAGACCAATTCATTGTAAAGCCAGCGGTCAATTAGGTTCAAAAACCACAAATGTGAGGAGCAGCAGGAACAGAAGCAGGTCGCCGACACCGGACTGTTTACGGCAGCTGTGAGGAAAGTTTAACACCTGCTGTTGTAGCTCCGCCTCAAGAGTCAAACTCAGGCCGAACAAACCTGAAACACTTTCTGTTGAAGGTCTTCATCTTTGCAGATTGTGACGATACCAAAATGAGTCAATAAGAACAGCAGGCAAAGATTCTACAGCTGAAAATAATTATGTACCTCCTATAGGCTCAGGTAAATCACACAGCTTTTAAGAAACAACCAAAGCTGGTCCCATCTTAAAGGGCGTTTCTGCTCCAGACTATTGTTTGAAATATTTAAACCCAGTTGGAACGGCAGAATAGTGCCAGTTTTAGACCCAATATCTCCTTCTGACATGCTCAAGATCAGCTCAGTGGCCTAGTGGTATGAGTTTCCACCCTGGGACTGGGACTGGTTCAAATCCCGGTCGGGTCATACCAAAGACTGAAAAAATGGGACCCAATGCCTCCTCACTTCACACTCAGCATTAACCCTTTATAGGGCAAGCGTCTATATTTAGACACTTCCACTCACATCATAAATGATGTCGGTGTGCTTTTTTACAGACTCTTAGAATTACGAGATTTCACCCAACCAATCATCACAGATCAAGCTAGTCACAGTTTGCACCGTGGCGCCGTTCGACCAATCAGGGCGGGGCTACGACGCGCCAAATATTGGTGTTTCTGAAAAACCAGAAAACTGCCTTCCTGGAGCTCGTCTCCTCTTGTGTTTACGGTCGGATCTCTAAAACTAACAATGCTAGGTTTATGAAACTCTCACATCACAAGGTTGACTAGTGGTGCTAAATAAGGATATATGTGTTGTAAATGTTAAACTCAATGAAGTTGGTGAAATCAGAGCATGAAAATCAAAGCTGCCATATTTGATCATACGCCCTGAACAAGTAAAATAAATTATGTATATTTTTAGGTAAAGTCTGTTGTTTTTTAGACAGAATCTTCATGATCATGGTTACAGTAATAATAATAATTATAATATTGAATATATTTTTCAGTTTTAAACTAAGATTTCTACAAAAAACAGAGGGGGACAGGTATTGTACCAGCGAGTCTCACCATCAGTGATGATGATGAAGAGGAGGAAGATGACACTGAGGCAGATCCTCAAATACATAATATTCTAAAATATTCTAATAATCTATATGGTATTTAATGTTCTGTAACTTCCAAAAATATTCCACAGTAATCTGTTTTTATAAAAGTATACTGTATTGTGTAATAATTGTGATATATTCAGTATTATTCTACAGTGATATAATGTTCTAAAATTAGCTAAATTATTCTAAAGTGTCTTATAATTATCTATATTATTAAAAAATAATGTTTATTTAACTTGTTCATGTGTTTTATTTTGGGATTTCTTTTACCAGAACAGGGCCAGCGTCCATATTTGAGCACTTCGTTTTCTCTGATTTTCTCCATGAAAATAAATATTTTTGAAAATTGTAAAAACAGAAAAATACTTTTGTTATAAACCATAATAACACCCAGGGGTTGAAATTTAAAATTTTAAACTACTTCAATGAGTGCCCTATAAAGGGTTAAGGTGTTGAATAAGGGGGTTAAACCACCAAATGGGGCCCGAGCACAGCTGTGTCTGCAGCTCACCGTTCTGTGTGCAGGTTGGCAGACGGAGCTTTTAGCTCCACATCCTGAGAGCCAGAAGTCTGGTTCCTAAAACTACCAGCAGAATGTTATGGCTTCACTTTTCATCACCAGAGGAAGGCAGAGACACTTACTGCTTTATTTATGCTGATAGCTGTCACCTATTTTTACTTCAAATAATGCTATTAGTCCATTGATGCGATGAGAGTTTTGATTTAAAAAATTGACCAATGTACTGCTGAATGCCTTAAAGAGTGTTTGAAATAAGGACAATAAAAGAAAAACCTGTTTCCTGGTCACCTGGGGCTGATCTCCACACATTTTTGGTGTTTCACATTTATTTTGTGCAGCAAATTCGGAGCGAATTCATGAGTTTAGCAGCTGCTGCAGAGAGCCACATCTCTAACCTTCAGCATCAATGCACCAGCAGACAAAATAACTTTGTCCGCACTTTTTTACGCGTCCTCTCCTGATTGTACTGTTACTGGCACTGCTGAGAAGATAACAGGCTCTGGATTCTGCAGCAGAATCATTTTTTCTCTCCTCGTTGTCTGTTTTGGTTGTCTATTGTCCTGCTGATCAGTTGCATCCCTCCCCACGCTGATTTCATTTCACTGCGCTGTGGCTATTTTCATTTATTCCTCTGCTTTGTCGTTTTCTGCACACCGTCGCCCTCTCCACTTCCCCACCACGCTGCGCTCTCTTGTCATTTAGCTCCCTTATCAGACTGTCGCTTGTCATCAGAGTTCTGATGGTTCCTCACTTTCATTTTAGCATGAGGCTCGCTGATGTGTTCATATCTGCTCTGCACAAATTTGTAATTTTCTCCTCTCAGTTTGTCGTTGCATTTATCACGGTGGGTTTTTATCACCTCCCAAATCAACTGAGACAATTTCAAATGGATCAGTGTGATTAGTTTTGTTGCTTCCCCATGTGAAAGCACCTGAATGATGATGTTCTCCGGGTTGGACCAAACCCTCACTCTGAGCTGATCAGAAGAGATAAAACTGACTTCATTTGTGTGGACAGGGAGATTTTTTTTTCAGCTGATGTTTCATGCAAACGAGTTCGACCAAATGTCAGAGATTAAAAATGATCATTTTACTGTATTTTTCCTAAGGAAAGTTACAGGGTGTCAAAATTTAACGTCACTTTCAAAATGTATTGCAACAGACTGCAAGTTGAAAAGTTTCCAGCATGATGGAGTTTTGGGACCAGTTTAAGACTCATGCAGCCATCTCAACATGTTTTCAAGGGTTTCTTAAAAAAGAGAACTTAAATTTTGAAGGGTTTTCAGGAAATTCAAAAGTTGTTTTATACTGACAGGTGTGAGCTGTTTCTTCTTTGTTTTATCTATTTTATATTCAGGTAAAAAAGGCCTAAAGTTTTTTTTTTGAGAGTTTGGAAGTTTTTATAACTTTTAGAGTGAATCAAATTCAAGGTAGCCACCAGAGTGAATCAACACAAAAATGTGTTGGCTTCAATGTTGGTCTATTTGGGGTAATATGTGTGGATTTTCTTTTCTTTTTTTTTAATTGATTCAATTTGGCCTCGTTAGTTTCTTTTTCTCTTGTTTTTTCCAATTAAATATAATTAATGTTCCTCATGATGTGAAACCATTTACATTTAAAATGATCTGATGCTGTAGTAGTTGAGATTTATCCACAATACATAATGTGAGCTCTAACAGATTATAAAAGGTATAATAATCAGAATCAGCTTTCCCACATCATTTAGGCACACATTTTGAATTTCTTCTCGAGGTCAAATCTAAATTTTAAAAGTATCTCAAGAACTAACCCACTGTGCAAAAACCTAGTAAGGACGTCCTACAGATGTGGTCTGGAACCACTGACCCATATAGATGATCTGCACGTCCATGCAACGTTGATGTTTGCAGGGAATGAAGATGATTTAATTCAATTGAAGAAAGTAGAGACTGGATGTAAATCTACAGCTGGTTAACATTAAAATACAAAATACAAAAAAAAAAGTCTTTTACCCCGGCTTTCCACAGGACGTGAAAGCGGCGCAAAATGAAACGTTCAATGCAGCAATTAGCCGCCGTTATAGGGGACAGGGTCCAGTCCACCGGTAGCTATGTGTAACATTTTGGTAGCGTCCCAGAAGCGACAGGATGCTATCGTTACGTCTCGAGTCTATTTAACCAGCTCCGGTGGCCTAGTGGTAGAGTGTCCACCCCGGGACTGGGAGATCGGGGTTCAAATCCCAGTCAGGTTATACCAAAGACTTTGAAAAAATGGGACCTAATACCTCCTCGCTTGACACTCAGCACTAAGGGGTTGGATTGGGGGGTTAAACCACCAAATAGTTCCCGAGCGCAGCCACAGCTGCAGCTCACCGCTCCCCACCATGGGACAAATTGGTGAAATTACATCTCCGCAGATGTAATTTCACCAGTGTGTGATAATTACTTGGGACTTTAACTTTATTTTTTATGCACTACACTTCTGAAACACATCAAACTCCACAGTTCAGATTGGGACACACAGGAAGTCAAACACAAAGGCAGTGTGAAACATCTGGAGACTTCCAAAATAAAAGTCATGTGCAGTACATCATTTCCTGTGAAACCAATGTAGCTGATGTTAACAGAACAGAAAATAAACCACAGACCTTTTTGGATAAATGCATTGCTTGTCTTTGTGTGGATTCTAAAATCATGCATGGTGTTGCAATTCTCCTGTTATTTTGTGACCTCACAGGATCAGCTGTGTGGAATGCTTTCGCTCCCATTTTGCATTAGAATTGCTCCCAGTTGGGAATGAGCTCATGGGTAAAATGGCTCAATTATGTCGCATGCCACTTTCACGTCCTGTGGAAAGCTGGGGTCACTCTGTCAGTTTCACAGAAATGGAGCTAAAAATCTGTCTCGTGGTTGTTAAAAGTCAACCCAAACAGGGTCTGTGGTAACTATTGCTATTTGGAGCTAGCAAACACAAACAATGGCTCTAACTAATTTAAAAGTTTAAAAGTTGCAGAATTGAGCAGTAGTTGCTGTAAGTCATTCACAACACAGCAACAGACCACTCAGAATTTGACCCAAGTGATTAAAACTCCATCATATTTCAACATAAGTTTGACAATCTTCTAAAAGATCAAATTCCTTTAACTTTTACAGTGTCAACGCTCATGTGTGAGGATGACATTTGTTCTTGTTCCTGAAGCAGCAGTTAGCTTTTAGGAGCATTTGGACATTCCTGTCCACTCAGCATTCAGTGATTCTGTCTTCTGGAATGTGGCTTTGGGAAATCTTTTGTTCACACATTGCACTAATTTAAATGCAGTGCCACATGCATCAAAGCTGGCGCTTTAAAGTGTTCTGCCCTGCAGAAGCTGTGAAGTTTAATGGGGTACAATGTTCTTGTGGATGAGAGGGAGCAAATCCCTGCTGCCAAGTTCAAAATGGTTGCGGAAATCCTGACACCAAAGGAGTGGATCTTGTTAAAGCAGCAGATCAGCTCGAGTGCGATTGTTAAGATTTTTGCCCATGAAGTGACAAATATGAAAGCTCTCTGGATTTCTGATTTGAACACGTTTTTGTTTACTGTGCCTGGATGTTGGGTTTTGGTTTAGAAATGAATATTTTAGAACCAAGTGGTCTGAAATCACTTTTGATGTTTGCAGATTTCAAGGATACTCAAAATGCATCTTCATTTTCTACCAATTATGTGGATGGTTCTGGTGGATCCTCACAAGTAAAGCTACCCCAGGATTCATTGTGTGCCAAATGGACACAATAAGGACAAAGCTGAAGAAAATTTCAGTTTTAAATGTCAGTATACTGATATCTGGCTGGAAAGAAATTAAAACCTTAAAGAGGATCTAGAATGCAGTTAATCAACAATCTCAAACAGAGCTTTGAGTCTCTAAAAAGCATAAGAAATGTTCTTTAGGCTTTCATCTGTCCCAGGAGCCCTGATACAGGCCATTCTAAAACCCCTAAACCAGCAATGCTGTGAAAAGAGCTGGTTGCCCCGCCCACTTGGCCAGGACATGAATATGATAATGAGCTGCTTGCTGATTGGTTGGTTTCCCCAGAAGGCCTCAGACACTGGAGACATGCAGGTTTGAGGAGGCGTGGCTCCCATTTATGACATGTTTAGGAAGGCTTTCGAACAGAAGTTTTTCTCTAGTCTTTTTCAACTTTGTAATTTACATAAAAAGTAGGTCACACACGGCTTTGACTTTTTGGCATGCTACTGTTGACCACCCAAGCTGTCTTTATTCAACAACAACAGGGAAAATGTTGATTTACATTTTAGGTCCTTTTTAAAGCAGTTGTGTTAGTCTTTTTTCATTTACATATTTGTTATCTAAATACATTATTTATGTACAATTAAAACAAAAATGCTCAAGAAAAAAAGAAATCACACACGGAGGAGGGCTCGTAAGATGGGTCCTGTAATCTTTTCATGTGTTAGCGTTAAGTTTAGTTAAACGTCTGTTTAGTGCCACCATTGTTGATAGGCATCAAGACAAGTGCTGTAGTAGGGACAGGAAAAACTATGAATGCTAGATTGTTCAAATTCACATCTGGTCTTATGGTCGAGGAAGGACCTGACCTACGTGGAAGTGGGTATTCACATGAATGCTACCTCTCAATTTGGACAAAGAAATCTTATCTCTGATGTGTTTTCATTATTATTAACTATTGGTGTCTCTGATCACACATGGTCGGTGGCTAACTGCTTGATGTAGCACTGAGGCTTACAAAAAGACAGATATCAAATAAGTCATTGTCATAGAGTGATTTGTTCCTTTAATGGGGTTATTAGGTATGTTCCCATCATCGTATAACAGCTCCAGCTTCTGCAATTTCCCAGTGGTTCATGTGATAAACCTTTATAGCAGTTTTTCTTATTTATTTATTTTTTTAACATACAGTTATTTGTACAGGGTTGAGGTTGTTTACATGTGATACTGTGATTGTTTATTGTAAATAGGCAGCAGAAGCTAAATGTACAGTAGGTCTTCAACCAGGGGCTGAGTTTTTCAGGAAGTTCCTAATATTTCTGGTGAAAAACTCACAAATAAAGTCATTTAAAAGCCTTTTTAAAAGAACCAATAATCCATAATTCTTTGTTTAAAACTGAACACATTCCAGCCATGTGGAATCCATCTCCATTCATGTGGAACACACACACACACACACACACACACACACACACACACACACACACACGCACACGCACACACACACAACTATGAAATAGAATGACAGTGAATGTCTTTAATGCTGAGCATGAGTCCTCTAACTGGAGCTAACTGGATCTAAGCTTTTCTTGATTTCTAAATTCTGCTGATCCAATACCCGTCCATCCGCGTTTGAGAATTTACAGCCCTCGCTGCTATACACTGCAGAAACCACTGCCAGACCAGAGGATTGAGGTATCCATTCAGACGACAGTTTTACTGCAGCTAAGTTTGCTTAGCATTAAATCCCCCTCCTGATTGGAGACTAACTTTCTTTTCAGGCGAAAAGCAGGGAAGAGAAAAGGAAAAGACACACTCAAATTTAGTGTTTAATCTGGTTAATATCATCGGTTTGTGCTGTAAATTTACTGCAGCCTTCCATTTGAATTAGACTGCAGGGAACAGTTAGAGAGCGGCGGCGTCCACATGAATAAAGTGTGTACACTGATGCAAATGCACGCGGCTGCTGGATCAATACTGCTGTGTTTGCTTTTCTGCACAAGTCCCTGTTTGCACAATACGAGCGCGTGTGAATGCTAATGGCTCTCAGGAAAATGTAAAGCAGAATGTGGACATGAATTCAACACATGCCACACGGAACTCCTTTAAAAAAACTAATCTAAAAATCACACAGCTCGTTTGGACCAATGAGTAAATACACGAGCAGTGAAGTGTTGAGTCAATAAAGTTATTTGCTGTTGACATTTCATTCTTCGATGTGCAACACATTACCAGTTTGAGAAGCAAATTACAAGTTCAAGTGTTTATTTTTATGATCTAGAACAGTGACTTTTATGTAATTTTCTGTGCAGCTCAAGCATTCCTTTGATAAAGTGGATGGCATATAACACACTGGGAAATCGCTCAGTGGTTAAAAGCTCTGACAGCTTTGTTCTGTTTTTTTTTTGTACTTCAGTCATTTTCAAACACTAACTGGAAAATGTTTTTATGGAATATAAGACTGGACTTGTTTAGATTAACAGCCCAAAGAAGCAATAGACCATTTAGTTGGCAGTGAACAAAACTGGTTGATGGATTTTGAACCTATTCCTCAAGAGTTGCAGTTCCTTCAACTGGTTCTCCTGTTGTTCATCAAACCTGCAGATCCCTGAATCTTACTGAAAGCCGAGCTATGAGGCTGTACTAAGGAGCAGGATGGCCTGTTATGTTGAGCTGAAGGGTGTTCTTTCTCTGTTCTCTGGCGGTGGATATCTCTGTATAGCTGCCCAGCTCAGGCTGAGAGATAAGGTAGAGCTCCTTTAGATCCTGCTCCTCCTCATCAAAAGGAGTCAGCTGAGGTTGTTTGGTTATCTGATTACTCCTGGTTGCCCTTTCTGGAGGTTTCCATCCATCCATCCATCCATCCATCCATCCATCCATCCATCCATCCATCCATCCATCCATCCATCCATCCATCCATCCATCCATCCATCCATCCATCCATCCATCCATCCATCCATCCATCCATCCACTTCCACTTCCACTTCCACTTCCATTTATCTGGAGTCGGGTCGTGGGGGCAGTAGCCTAAAGAGGGAGGCCCAGACTTCCCTCTCCCCATGGGCCAGCTCTTCCGGGTGAATCCCAAGGCGTTCCCTTACCAGCCGAGAGACATAGTCCCTCCAGCGTGTCCTGGATCTTCCTTTGGGTCTCCTCCCGGTTGGACGTGCCTGGGAGGCATCCAGGAGGCATCCTAACTAGATGCCCGAGCCACCTCAACTGGCTCCTCAACTGGTTTTCTTGTCTCCTTCAAATTGGAAGTGCCTTAAAAACCTCTAGAACAGGAGCAGACAACCCGTGGTCCTTGAGGGTCCATATCCAGCATGTTGTTTAACTTCTCCATTGGTTGAATCACCTGTTCAGCAGGTGATAAAGCTCTGCAGAAGCCTGTTAATCACCTATTGAGTCAAGTCAGGTGTGTTGGAGCAGGGGAGCAACTAAAACATATTGGATAGTGGGACTCGAGGACCAGGGGTGATAATTGTTTAAAATCTTGTTTTATTTATTGCCTAAAAGTAAACATTTCAAATTTCACATTAACAAATTTCCCTACACTTTTTTGTCTTAGTATTTCAGTTTGATGTTTAAAAAAAGTAACAATTTATTTTCTCTAAGTTTTATTCTTTCCTAAACCCGTTGGAGTTAAGTGTTTTGCTTTGTTACTTTTATAAAAATTTAGTGAATGATCAAGATCCTGGAGATAGAGATAAAAAAAAACATGCTGGTGATTAGAGGCAAGCAGTGTGTCAAAAACACCTAAAAACACCTGATGAATCACCTTTCTGATTAAAAGAAGTCACAATCAATCACCCACAAATCTTCCTGAACCAAGTTGGAGAGTCTGAAACCAATAACCAGCCGACTGCCAGGATTTCTCTCCGACAAAGAATCACTTTATTACAAACATCCGCACTCCTTCCACCGAGACCTTTCCTTCACTTGAGAGACCAAAAGCCGAGTTTCTGAGTGAGCTCAGACTTCTCTTTCATATCAGGATTTATTCAGAGATATTGGATGCCGTGCTGTGGAGCGTGTTCGTTTCTTCATTATATAGTGTTTTATTATTTCCATCCCTTATCAAAGACATATGCTCCCAAAAGTAAACGCATATTCTGCCACCAGAAGAGAGAAAAACAAAAATCTGAAGGTCTAGGGTTAACTGAGCTCAGAATGTATAAGAAATGTTTAGAAAGTAGCATTTATTTAAAAGTTGCTGTAAACTAATTTATCAGGACACAGAAATCAGAAAAGTAAATATGATTTTAAAAAAGGACGTTTCACCTCTCATCTGAAGGTTCTTCAGTTCTGATCCTAGGTTGTGCGTTCAGGGCACTAGTTAGGGCTGATGAAGTCAGGTGAGTTGTTTGGGTTTTTATCACTAAAATAATTATTTTTAACAACGCCAACGTGTGAGTGGAGTAGATGGACAGCTGAGTGTTGACCTGATGAGTTTGCTCTTCTGTGTTGTTCCATCCCACCCTAGAAACCTGGACCAACAGTAGCAGTAGATTGCTCTGCAGGTCGGTCTAGCCATGCTCCATCAGCCTCAGCAGGTCTACCGTTGGACCGAACAGTTTCAAGTTGGGCCAATCACAGTGCTCTATGTTTTTTGGGCAGGCTGAACACCAGAGCTGCTAGAGATCTGGTTTGGCTTTTAACTCTCTGGGTTAGATGTTGTTGACCTTTTATACAATTTTACGCTGTTTTTAACTTGTTGGTTTTAATTGTCTTTGTTGATTTTATTAGTTTTACTTTGTTACTGTGCAGCACTTTGGTGGCATGCATCATGCCTGTAAGGGGCTCAATAAATAAAGGTGATGATGATGATGATAAAAACTACAAAGATGGCGTAGGCTCAGGAACGGCGCTCATTTGAAACAGCTTTGGTATCAACTTTGGACAATTTAGACTTGGGCTTTTCTTTGAGACATGAGCAGATAGAGGTACATAAGTCCTTTTTGTGGTCTATGTTTGTTTCCTATATTTAATATTTTTCAGTTGATATTTTTGGGTCTTTATGTCCTTTTCATTGTTTATATCAGGTCCTTCCCATTGTAGCCCACATCCTTATTTGTGTTGCAGCTGCTAGTTATTCTCACCTGGTTTGCATTCAGTAATCAAGCCTCCCAATCGACATCTAGCTCTTAGTTTGTTCCTAGACCATGAATCCTGTTATGAACAAATTTGTTTTTGTTCCTGCTCTGTCTTTGTTACTTACAATTAAATCTTTATTGGACTTTTAGCAGCCTACCAGCTGCTGCTTTGCTTACACCTTAAAATTCTACTCAAAACACCAAATCATCACAAACATCGTAAGTTGTAAAGATATTGACCTCAAATACGGTGCGTTGTAACTGATAGTCAACATACTTGTAACAGGTTGAACATAATGTTGCAAGAACAACTTCATCGTTTACATCAGAAAACCAACTTTGACTAATCTGATCAATCACAATCCTAATGGAAGCACTTCATTTATAATGTCTGTAAATATAAACCATTTCCCACATGAAACATATTTTTAGAACACACTTGTCCACACTCAAATGTTAAACATTTACCTGCAGATAAATTGATGAATTAGTTTGACTTAATTATTCTGACTGAGCCTGTTTGTGTTGATCAGTTCCACCTGCAACAGCTCTGTTCGGTGGGTCTGTCTGGGTTTTATTTAAAGCTCATGAATAAAAATTCTATGTCTGAAACCTTTACTTGTAATCTGTTTTTGGAGCTCTTTTGGCTTCAGGGTCATCAATATTTCCATCCAAAGTCCACTCCCTCCCTCCTGGGCTTCTGCCACTGTAATATCCAGAATAATGAGTCTTTGGCAGGCAAACAGACCCACAGCAGTACGGAGAACTTCACATTATTTCCCAGAGGAAAATGGAAATTACTGAAAGATTTGAAATTCATCTGTTTCACTCATCAACACTGACCCACCAAAACAAACAAATAAATAAATAAAATAGTATAAACAGAAGCTGCTACTTCTTCCCTTCCAATAATCACCCTGAATGTGTAACAAGTTTAAATCGACCTGTGAGCTAAAGCACGTGTCATCCACATGTCTGTAACTTTCTGCTGTTGTTGGTTCTGAAACCGTTGTTTTACTAATCTGGAAACATTTTGACAAACTTCACACAACTTTTTGAAGCAACACTATTTTCCCAGTGAATAAACAAATTTTCATGTAAATTATCAAAGAGCAAATGTTTTGACAGTGTGATGCTTGGATGAACCATCTGCTGCTAATGACTATCTTCACATTCAATGAATCAGTCAGCTTAATTACAATATAATCATTTATTCAAATGTTTTAATTCCTCTAAATAATTAAATCAACTATTTCACTTCAGGTAATTTTATTTTTATCAACTAGGTATGAACTGTTTACCACTAAACAAAGACTAGCCTATTAAACACTACATTGAGATTTGGCAAGGGAAAACATGTTGAACTCATGTTTTTGTGCCACAATAAAAACAATAATACAAATTAGAGCAAAATAATAAAATTACCTATGTGAAAGCATAAAACATGGGAAATAGAGAAAAATGTCAGAAGCAGTCACAATCAGTTGCCTTAAACATGTCCTTCATTCATATTTTATTATATTTGCAGTATTAGGAATTAATGCCTTGTAAGTCTGGGGAGAAATTGCTCAGACGCGCCTGTTTCAGCACAGAGAATTCAGCTGGAGGAGAAAGTAGCTTCAGACGGCAGGATTTGGAGTCTCATTTCCTGATATTTAGACATCTCATCTCAGATTGGCTAACATCAACGTGACTCTACCACTGACTCTGCTCTGCAACGTTGATGTTTTATCTCCACAAATAACACAAGCCTGGAGGAGTTCTGCTGTGTGGTGGAGTTGCTAATGCTAACGGTTAGCTTCTACTAGTCTAGACGCTCTCTGCTGTTTCCTGGAAACAGCAAATCAACAACAGCCTTTCCTGTCGTGAGTCAAGATGAGTGAGTCCAGGCAACAGCCTGACGTAGAGCGGTCAAACTTTTAAAATCCTACCGTTTAGGTGTAGGACACAATTTTCATGTGGCTGAATGTTAAACTGAGAGTGACCGATCGTTTTCATAAATGATACGTAAAACATGGTTACTCAGTAGTTTCAAACATGGTGAATCACACAAGTAAACATAGGCTTTTATTGTTTATGTATGTACTTCAATATAAAAAATCTAATATGCATAATGCTGAAAATGGTTCATTTGTAATGTGTTCTGATATTTTGTTTGACTCTGAAATGAAAATGATCACAAATGAATTAATTTCTACCATGAGCACATTGGCGTCTAAAGTGTTTGAAATGAATTTGTTTGGTTTGACCGTTACTTACTTGGTCATTAACATGATCAACACGAATAAATGTTCTTAAAGTGAAGCCAGTGCTGACTGTGGTCCACTGAATTATTTTCTCCCTTGTACCTATGTTTATGTGTTTATGTTCATTCATTTTGCAAATGCTTTTTTTTTTAAAGCAATTCACAATTTACCCTAACATGCATGTTTGTGGACTATGGGAGGAAACCAGAGAACCCAGAGACAACCTATGCATGAATGGGATGAACAGCAAACTTCATGCAGAAAGATCACAGCAGGGATTCTAACCTGTGACCTTCTTGGTGATAGTGCTGCCATGCTACCAACTGCACCACCATGTTTAACTGCTGACAATTTTTAACTCCTTGAACGGTTTGTCCTTCATGCACCTTGAAAGTTGGTGAAGTTGTTCCAGAAAATTTGAAATCACTGGACTCCACTAATCAGTTCAGTAATGCACGGATACTGACTCCAGCCTAACTCGACTCATGACAACACAGCGCAAACTACACTCTAAGAAATGAAATGTTGAATTTACTTAAGCAAGTTATGTCAACTGGTTCCACTAAATCTAGTTGCTTAAATGTAAAGAGTAATATACATTATGTTAAAATCAATTAATATTATTCTTTAGATAAGCAACTATGTTTATTGGAACCAGTTGACATAATTTGGTTAAGTAAATTCAGCATTTCATTTTTAGAGTGTAGTGGTGTGGAGCACTACAAACATTTCAAATTAAATGCTCAATAACTTCAAAACGCTTCATGTCAATTCAACGTATTATTGTGTTCTAATGATTAAAATCACTACAGTATGACATGGTGACCCTAATCAGAACTAATCTCTGATTCTCTGAACAGCACCTAGAGAAGGTGAGGTACTGACTGCTCTCTACTTTAAACACCACATTCAAATATTTCAACCGTCCAGTAAGGACAAATGACAAAACCATATGAAGAGGAACAGTCAGAGGTCTGATTTACACACCACTGCATCCTCCTCATTTATAATTTTCTTCTGACTTTGCCTTCATTCTTTATCTTTTTTTCCCTCTCACTGCTGCACATTTCTCTTCCTTATCTCATAAATTCTGCCGTCCATCTTCTTTATCTGTCCACTTATCCATTAGCTTTTATCCTTTATTCACAGTGTATTCCTCCCATCCTGGTGGAGTGGGGTGATAAAACACCTGGTGGTTGTTTGGATGGTTTCCTGGCAGGAGCAGCTGAGCATCTTCAGGTTCCTGATAAAAAGAAAAAGTCTCAGAAGCCAAAACATTGAGCGGAGTCTCCTGTTAGATCAAACTCTGCAGAACTTGGCCAACTTTCAAACAGTAGTCTGGGATCGATGGAAGCAGCCTGTTGATCTAATTGAACGCTCCCACAGGTTGAACCTGATACTGTGGAGACCCGAACATGTGAACTGAGATGACCCGGCCACGGAGGAACCTTCTGGCGGTGGTCCAGTCAGAGCAGCAGAGGAAGCTGAGCTGCTGAGTCCTGCAGGAACAGCTGCATGTTGTAATCCTCACTTAAACTATTCAGATTCTCACATGTTCCCGAGGAGATCCCCCACCTGTCACGTCTGGAAGTCTGTTCAGAGGAAACTTGCAGGCTGATAAACACTTTGTAGCAGATCAGTTCTGCTCCTCTTCATGCTTCTGCTGAGCCTCTGAATTCATCTCAGAATCCTGCTGCTCACATTTAGCCATTTCACACCAAGGGCCTTGAGTGGATTTCTGCTTTTATTTTCTTTTATTGTAACCTGACATATTTAAGCTTCCTTTAAGATAAGATGCTAGCTTTATTATCACTATTCTCATTGAAAAAGCAGATGTTGGTTCAGAGCTGGGCACAGCAGGCCTGACACTGGGAAGGTCGGGTTTAACGTTTGTTCTGAGAGAGCTGTGAGCTGGAGCAAGCAGTGATAAATGATTTGACTGGTTTACAGATGCTACATTCGTGTTTAATACACATAATAGTGTGTTCTCCAGTAACACCTTCGACAAACTGGGTGAAATCAGGAAAAACTGATTAAAATCTCTACCCCTTTAGGAGGAGCCTTCTGTAGTAGGAACCTGGGTCAGAGCTAGGCTAATATTAGTAGATAAGCAAGCAGCAGTCTTATTTGCTACAGTAAAGTGGGTCTGCCCTTATTATTTGAATACATTTGCAGTCAGTGGTCTCTAGTATAAATGAATGCCTTGTGAGGAAAAAAGAAGCTCTAGTGTAGTGTCTGCTTCAGGAAGTAGAAGTAAGCTGGTGTGTGTGTGTGTGTGTGTGTGTGTGTGTGTGTGTGTGTGTGTGTGTGCGTGTGTGTGTGTGTGTGTGTGTGTGTAATCATCATTATTCATGATATGCAAACATCTCCCCTCTGATTGGCTAACAGCAACACAACTCTACCACTGACTCCATTTGCTTTGCAACGTTGATGTTTTATCTCCACAAATAACACACGCCTGGAGGAGTTCTGCCATGTTGTGGAGTTGCTAATGCTTACGGTTAGCTTCTACTAGCCGAGACATGCTCTGCTCTCTACTGGCTGTTAAATCAACATAGCCGTCCACGATCGCAAGCCAATAAGGGTGAGTCCATGAATGATAGTTTTCAATGTGACGTAGATCTGATTTGCTTTTTCTGACCCAAGCATTTCCCTGTGTACTCTCTTTCTGTTGTTAATGCAGGAAATGGGGTTAGAACTTTATTTTCACGTTCAGTATGATCGATCATATTTCAAAAACATTACACATTTTTCAGTACACCTGACCTTTAAAAGGAGCAGGTTCACTGAGAAACCATTTTGAACTTATTTTTGAAAATGATCAGTCACTCTGAGTTTAGCATGCAGGCTGAACATCAAAATAGTCTTCTACCCCTGTTTCCTGCATTAGCTTCTGATAGAAAATAGACGGTGAAACGCTCGGATTAGAATAGCCTGACAGATCTACGTCACACTGTCACTTAACATTCATGGACTCACCCATCTTGACTCGTGACGGGGAAGGCTGTTGTTGGTTTAGCGTCCAGGAAACAGCAGAGAACGTCTCGACTAATAAAAGCTAACCGTTAGCATTAGCAACTCCACCACGCAGCAGAACTCCTTCAGGCTTGTGTTATTTGTGGAGATAAAACATCAATCTTGCAAACTGAGTCAGTGGTAGAGTCACATTCCTGTTAACCAATCAGAAGCAAGATATCCAAATATCAAGAAATAAAACTCCAAATCCTGTCGTCTGAACTTTTTTACTATATTTTTAGGTTGGCCAAGAAAGTTAGTGGGGTCCCACCAAAGACGCTGAAAGTGGGCAGTCTGGACCTTCCTGCTATAGCTGTTACCGTTGTGATCCTAAGGGGTAATCAAAAAGTGACGAGTAAGAGTTAAACTCCAGAACTCCAGTGAGATTTTATTAAACTCACTCATTCTTGTTGTATAAAAGTCTTATCTCTGAAAGTGTCTTTTTTTTAAATTACAATAATTTTTATCTGGAACTTAAAGATATGTGTAAAAATTAGCTGTTTTTCTCTGAACAAGAAGAGCCGTACTTTCAGGAACATACAAAGAAAGCACTGAGTCAGCCTGCTACAAATTACATTTATTTAAAAGAATGCATAAATTCTCATTTTAAGGGCAGGCTAATTTTCATATTGCTCTCTGTGTTGAGTAGATACGCTCCTTCTGCCGGAGCTTTGCAGCTGATAAAGCCTTGTGCTTGGCTGATAGCAGCGAGTCGAGATACGAGTGCTAAACAGCTCTCCCCCTCTGTGCTGTATAATGCTCTGCTACGTGAAATTAGAGGTGTTTTCCATATAAATATGCATAATGGAAACTCACAGGAATTACAGTTTGGATCATTAATCTTTCAATTAGCCCGACAGTTATTCATTCTCATTTGAAGAAGCACAAAGAGAAAACCTTAGTGGACTTATTTTTACTCATTTATCAATTGAAACCAGTGGATAGCTGATCCTGAGACCCAGAAGAAGTTGGAAAATCAGATTGCAGATGATTTATGTAAAAAAAGAAACTGCAAGTTTCTAACATTTGCCTGTCTTTTTTATATTTTGCAAAAAAGAAGTGATTTACAAGACCGATGGACTTGTCTTGCAGATAAAGAGACTTGAAATCATTAAAATTACCATCAGTGTTAATTTGGGCTATATATTTTTTTTATTATTTATTATTATTATTTTTACCTGCTGAACAGCACATTAAACATGCAATATTTTAATTAAACAATTTTTAGGGGGTCGAAAAAGATCTGTAGAACTTTGAATTAATTTTTATATACAATTCTTAACCCTTATGTGCTCCTAGTGCATTTTTTTGTGCAGACAGGAGTGTTTTGTGAATAATTTTGGATATTGCTAATGCAATTAATCTAATCTTTTCACAGGGTGTGTATTTTTTGGGGAATTCTTCAAATCAATAATAATAATAAAAATTCCTTACTTAATTTATATGATTTTATAGCATACCTGCTCCTTTGTCATTTTTTGTGCAATTGTGCCAATGTAATCAATGTGTTCTAATAAGCCTATATATATATAATTTTTAATTAATCTCAACACTAGAACCCTGTTTCATTGGCTGTGGCACTAATGCTCCTTGGTAACAGAAGGACAAGATTCTGAACTTGAGGTCAAAGACTTTTTTTTGTTTCTTTTTCCAAAGATCAAAACCATCAGTGTTATCATCGTAGGTCACTGCACATCATACAGGTTGTGAACTTCAAACGCTATCCTTTCTGTTTGGCATGGAGGACGAACTCTGTCTGCCAACACTTTGTTCAGGAACAGTGAGGAGTGATGTCGGCTGTCGCTGTGTGCAGCCAGCTCTGTTCGGGTCGGTGCCAGGACCGGCCCAGTTTAAATAACACCTCCTGAGAAGTGGTGTGAATTTTGGCTCTGGGTTGTGCTCTGGCTGCAGCTTAGGTGAACTGCAGCTGTGAGGTCATTTGTTTACATCATTAGAGATGTGTAATGTTCTCCTGACCATCAGAGGAGACTGAAAACTAAGAAACATGAACCACATCATCTAAAAATACAACCTGCAGATCTTTAATCTGCTCCGATGGGGTCAAAGATCAGCAGCAGCACTGATGTGGAAGTAGTAGATCTTTAGTCATTTTGGTTTGTTGTTTTCTGAGACTTCATTTGTTCTTGATTCAGATAATTGATTCCTCTCATTCCTCACAGATGTCCTCACTACCTTTCTTTTGTGTCTCAGTTAAAGGGGTATTTCTGTGTTTCTATGTGAATGTTGTAAACAATTCCATTCTTACAATTACTCATCTTAACAGCCTCTGTTCTACTAATTTAAGTTTACATCTCTCAAGACTGATGAGCTAAAAGCTGAGTTAGGGTGAAGCCAAAAATAAAATGTTTTGCCAACTTAAAACTACTTAAAAATATGAATATATGAATATGAAGTTATTTTTAAAAACCTTTACTCCACTTTCAGTTTAACGTCACACGGTTATTTTTGCAAAAAAACATTCAGAACCTCCTGCAAGGCTCGACCCGTGGATGAAGAGCTACATTTAGCTGCTTGTGATATTTAACGGTTGAATATGGAGCAATTTAATAAAAAGCTATATTTAAAAAAATAATACCTCCACAGGACGTTTATGTGTGTGCAGAATGAAGGTACAGTATTTCCTTTATAAGCTATATTTTATTAAAAAATAATCAAATATTTATTTTGAGGGTCATGACACTGGGTTTATGTTTACATCTACCAGCCACTAGAGGGCACCGTTGCGGGTTTTCAAATACGGTAAACAGTCTGCTCGGCACATGGCAATGTGGAAAATGGCGGACTCAGCACGTCAAGCAGCTGCTTCTGAGCCCAGAAGATGTCGTTATCCTTCTCAGAAGAGATGTTTATTTCATTATTATTATTTTAATGATAATGTTATTATTTTGTATATATTACATTATAATATGTTATAATTTTAGGTTAAAAATGAATTAAAGATGTGAAAAAGAAAGCATTGAATTGCTTATTTCTGGGGGTTAAAAAGGGTTGGAAGTGAAAACTAATTTTTCATTCACCTAAAGATTTTGGGTTGCTTCAACAAACTACAGCATCAACTAAAATAAAACTTCTGATAGATCAGCAGGAAACATTTAGGAAAACAACCGTTTTTGTCTAAGTAATAACAGCAACACATCTATTCAGACAGAATTATTTGAAAAAAAATGCTTTGGATAATTGTTTCAACTGCTGGAAACCTTGACTCATATTTAATAATTCCCTGCCTGATTTTTATTTTTCTGTTTTCTTTAATAAGTTCTTCCCAGCCAGGTTATATAAATCTATAATGTGATGCAAAATAACAGTAAAAATAAAGTTAAACTTAAAAAAGCGGTCCGAAAACAAAATCAAAGCAGACAAACACGTGAAAATGTTAATGTTTGTAAATGATTTTTGCCTTCAGAAGACATAAATATAAGTTTGAGCAGCTATAGTTTTGTACGCTTGCCTCATGGAGTTTCTGTGTCCTGCTTTTGTTTCATTTCCTGTTCTTTCTGTCCGTCCTCAGGGTCTTTCTGTTTTTTCAGTCTGTGTGATCCGGTCAGGCTGGCCGGCTGGCAGCGCAGCGCTGAGCCTCACCTCTCCTTCCACTTGATTAAATCATGGCGTCGGTGGCGAGACGGATCCCGTTGAGTCGGAGCAGAATTATTAACCTTTGCTGTGGAAAGGACGCTTCTCTCTGCAGGCCTGAGGGTAGACGTCCAGCCAACATGGACGTTGGTGTGATGATGGAGACAGGATGATCAAAATGAAGTCATTTATCCCTGAAGGTGACGATCATCCTCACAAATCAGACATGAGCTCACCCAAAAGTCTTTAAACTCTTGTAAACCATGATTTAAATGTTTAACCTTTACTGTCACCAGGTTAGTGTAGGAGCCACGTTCAGGTGATCACCTCAGGAGGAAGGCAGGTAAACTCTAAAACAGCTTTAATAATGAGAACAAGGTTTAACAGGTAAAGGTTAACAGGGAGCTAAAACAACAGCAGGTTCTGACAAGTGGTGCATGAACTGGAGGACGTTTTATACTGAGGGAGGTGATCAGAAATGAGGAACAGGTGAGCTGAGTGCAGATGAAAAATAAGTCTGCATAATCATTGATAAAGGAACTGAAGGAAAACCTTAAACAGAACCAAAGGGAAACACAAAGAGAAAAGACTGATGACTCAATGTGTTTACACAAACCAAAACCAACAAAGAAATAAATGACAGTGCAACCTCTGACCTCTGAGCAGCAGGAAAGCAGAGAGAAATGCTGATCTATTGGCTCATCATTATACAACAGAGGTTGAGTCACGGCACCAAACTGAACCAGGAGATTTGATAAATTGTTTAAAAAGTATTTGTTGGTGATTGCAGCTTCTAGATGCCTCTTGTATGGAGAGCCCAACCATCTGCATTGCTCAGGAGTGATTCTGGACAATTCTTTCACACAAACGCACTTTAGATCTTGGAGGTTCCTCTTTTATGAACTTCGATCTTCAGTTCTCTTCATAGATTTTATGTGATTTAGGTCAAGTGATTGACTGGGCCATTCAAGCAACTTGATTTTCTTTCTTTGAAACCAATACATAGTTTCCTTGGCCTTGTGTTTGGGATCACCGTCTTGCTGAAATGTTCACCCTCTTTTCATTTTCAGCTTTCTGGTAGATGGCAGCAGATTTTTATCCAGAATGTCCCGGTACATTTCTCCATTCATCCTGCCTTCAATAATATGAAGTCTGCCAGTACCCCACACCATGATGCTTCCACCCCCAAACTTAACTGTTGGTGTGGTGTTCTTGGGGTGGTGAGCAGTGCCATTTCTTCTCCAAACATGGTGTGTAGAATGACAGCCAAAAAGTTCCATTTTAGTTTCATCTGACCATACTATAGTCTCCCAGTAATCCACAGGCTTCTCCAAATGCTGTTTCGCCAACTTTAACCAAGCCTCAAAATGCTTTTTGTTCAGCAATGGAGTCTTGCGTGGTGAGCGTGCATGGATGCCATGGCGGTTCAGTGTATTGCTTTTAGTTTTCTTTGAAACAACAGTACCTGCTGATGCAAGGTCTTCCTGAAATCTGCCCGAGTGGTTCTTGGCTCTTGAAGAACTTTCCTGATTATTCTTTGGACTCCTCAGACAGGAATCTTACGTGGAGCACCTGCTTGTGGCTGGTTTATGGTGAACTGATGCTTTTTCCATTTCCAGATGATGCCCCCACAGTGCTCACAGGAACATTCAGCATTTTGGAAATGCATCTATAAACATTCCCATCAGAATGCTTTTCATCGATAAGATTACAAAGATCTTGAGAGAGTTCTTTGCTTTTACCCATCATGAAGTCTTTCCTGTGTGCCTGCTGTATAATGAGAAGCCTGCCGATATCAATTAGTACTGAAAGTGGGCGGGGTTTCTCTCAGTCTCAGGTGATCTCCAGGCTTTCTATGCCATTTTGCACCTTGTTATCTTCATGTGTTTAAAACCTTTCCCCTGTGTCTTTTCACTTTATTACACATAACTCAATTTATGGACTTACATGTTTTTGCATGAATCAAATATTTGAGTTGATATTAACATGTAACACATTTTCCCCACTGTATGCAATTAAAATGATGATGAAATAAATAAATAAAACATAAAAACCAGGTATCTGTGGTTAATAACAGATCTAAATTTGCTGGAGCAAATTTTAAAATGCTGAAAGCCAACATCCTCATGGACTTAATGTCTCGAGAGGTTAACATTGTCACAGCAAAAACTAAGAAAGTGTACAAGGCCTAAACCAATAAGTGGATAACTTCTGTAGTGAATCCCAAACAAATGTAGGAGTAAATTTAATCTGAGTCCTACGCAGATTTATTTCCACCTGTGTGTTTGTATCTTTCCCGTAGAGAAGCCTCACTCTGATTGGACGGAGGGTTTGTTTTGAAGGGAACCATTTATCCGCTAACAGCTGCATTTGCCATTATAATAAGCTGTGGCAGCTTTTCCAACTGATTTTCCTCTGAGTGAAACTAGCAGCTCTGTCTTTAATGCGGCTCAAACCTGGCTGGTTGCACAGTTGTAATTAGCCTATTAACAGTTAGCAGGCAGGTTTTCCCAGTAAAGGCCAAAAAGCAAAAAACATTTAGACTACAACTGCTGGAGCAGGCTGAAATAATCGGCTCTGGTTTACACTGATAATTGCCTGTTACACAATAAGAGGGACACAGAGAAGCCATTGTTTGTGACACTTTGACACGCAGAGCCTCGGATGAACCGGCAGCCCACGCCGAAGGACGAGGCGGCAGAGCTCGTGTTCCTGCTTCAGGGATCCAGGTTCGCAGCAACCAATTAGGTAATGAATGAAGCCTGGGACTCTGCACTTAACGAGGTCCCGAGCATGTTCCAGCAGCGTGCTGACGGGCTGATGGCTAATGTGGAAGGCCTGGCGATAACGAGGTGGCGCCCTGATTATGTCTCATTTTTGTGGTGTAACCTCCTGAACTCTGGCAGAGTTTTGTTTTCCCTCTCAAACCTCCTTGTCACAAAAACAGACATTTTTAGATACAATTACAAATTCACACTTCACTTCCTCATTCATAAGCTGAATGCATCCAATACCTGCATGTGTTTATGACCTTTTTCATCACAAATATCAGGTTCAAATTAAATTAATTTATCTTTCATAAAACATTTGTCTCTTCGTCAAGTTTTCTGGCTAGAATTTAAGGAGCAAGATTTTTAAAGCCAGGATTTCTGTGACTGTTGGAGACAAATTGCAGAACAAAATTCATGAGGGAGTTTTAAAAATTGGCCATGTCTTTCCAGGTCTCTACGTTTCCTAAACCAGTCAGTAAAAATTAGTCGTTACGACAGAGAACATAACTTGCATGTTTTTGGATATCTATATAAACTAATCAGATGGAATGATGGGGCAATAAAGAGCGATGGTGGCTCAGGGGTTAGAGTCACCCTGTAATCAGTAGGTTGCGGGTTCGAACCCATGATCTCTCCATGTCAGTCGTGTCTTTAGGCAAGACTTTTCTCTGTGCTTGCCTACTGGTGGTGGTCAGAGGGAATGGTGGCACCTGTGTAGGGCAGCCTCGCTTCTGTCAGTGTGCTCCAGGGTAGCTAGGGCTACAAAAAGCACTACACAAATTTGTAATATTATCATTTTTCAACAGCAGCAATGGCACATGTACAGTAGCAAAGTATTTTGTACATTGTTCAGTTGAGACATTATTACTTTAATTAAAGGAAAAGTTCGCTTTTTTAGACATTAATCTTTTTGTGAGGTTAAACAGAGCAGAAACATCGCCCCCGAAACTAGCCAGAACTACCTTTCTGAATCACTTCTCCCCTGAGAATATCTGAGCAGGGGTGTGTGTGTAAAATGGGTCAAAGTTTACAGAGCACTGGGTGGGCGAAGGAGCACATAAAACTTAATGTCTAAAAAAGCGAACTTTTTCTTTAAGGTTTTCTACCAGTCAATGCATGCTTTGTATTAGTGCTGGACAATCATTTAATAATGATATACAGTGTGTGTGGTGCAATAGGAAAAAATGAGTCAATAAAAACTTCAATAAAAAGGTTCCTTTCCAAAAACCTTATAGCCTATCAGTCATTACTTATCATTACTCCCAGCCAATCAAAACAAAAAAAAAAAAAACAGGCACGCTCTGTCACCAATCCCTCCCCTCTCCAACCAAAACAGTCAGTCAACGTGACTTAGACCTTGTCCACACATAGCCGTTTTTTTTTTAAAACAAATATCCGCCCTCCCAAAAAAAAGCATCCACACCACCTCGTTTTTAGAAAACACTCCATCCACACGTAACCGCATAAGTGCATTGTTAAGAACATTCATAGGCATGCCAGACCTGTAGGTGGCAGTAGTTCCCCAGAATCCTGTCCATTTAATCTTCATGCTCAACTTCAACAAAACATGAAACATGGCGCCTAGCTCGCTTGTGTGGACCGATAAGGAGGTAGAATTGCTCTTAAATGTAGTTTTGGAGTATAAAGTCAACATGCGTCAAAAAGCTCTTGGATGATTGATAACGCGAGCACAGCTCTGAGAGCATCCATGTTGTAGTGTAATCTTCACTTTGGCCGGAGTTTTAAAAAAGATTTGTTTTTGTTGAGGAAATCTGCGTTTTCTTGTGGATGACAGGCCAAATCGTAGAAAAATATCGTTTTGGGAGATACCCGGCTATGCGTGGACAGGGCCTTAAACAAGATGTTGCAGCAAGGAGAGGCGGTTACAGTAGTTCACCAGCATGGCAATATTTAGAAGTGTGACAAAAAACAAAAAACGATCGTTTGAAAAAATCATTGATAAAAACCAAGTCTGGTAACACAAACAACTTGTTTAATCATAAAGTAATGACATTAAATGGCCAGGGCTGCACTTCAAATATATTTCCTACATTTATATTAGTTATCAATAATTACTGATATTGATCATTATTATTTTATCAATATGCTTTTTTTTTCTATATCACCCAGCCAGCTCTACTTCGTATATCTTTGATATGTGAAGTTTAGACTCATTTCTATGAGCAGGAAAACAGTAGATGACCAGTGTGACTAATGCTATTAAAGTTAATCAGAACTTACAGTAAAAGTTTTATTTCCATCAAAACTTGCAAATGAAATGCTAAAAATCTAGCTCTGAAGCATTCAAGAGGATCATTTTCTAGTCACTGTTATTTGATTCAAGCTGTTTTTCCTGCACTTACGATGGATATTTTTAAAAACTAATCCAGTCGCAGAGTCTCAGAAGAAGCTTTTCCTCAAATTCAATCTGTGATTGTCTTCGGTCCTCGCTGTGCGGATCTGGGATGTAGCGGAGGTGTGTGTGTGTGTGTGTGTGTGTGTGTGTGTGTGTGTGTGTGTGTGTGTGTGTGTGTGTCTGTGCGCACGCGTGTATGTGTGTGTGTGTTTCATTGTGAACGGAAAGGTTGATGCTACAGGGTAAGTGTGCAAAGAGGGGACTCAGGTGGCAGGCTGATGCATGATGGGAGTGACGGCAGCTCAGGTGGGACTTAATTCAGTGTCAAATGAGACGGAGAGGTAGGTGGAGGGCTGATGTAGAGTCCTGCATCAGTTCTGCAGCTGAGCCCCTCTGATCCTCTTGCACATAGATCACACTGACAGGTCAGAGGGAGACTCTGTTGCCACAAAAAAGAGACAAAAAAGTGCAAATGTTAGGGAGTAAAAATATTACAGAAGCAAATAAAAAACTACAGCAAAACACAAAAAAAGAAGCAATAGAAGAAAGAACACAAGCAGTACCAACATATCACCATGTAATTGTCAGAAATATTATAGAAAAAAGGGGCACAAGAACAGTTCAGTAAGAAATCACCAAAACACATAGGTATTGCAAATAAACACTCAAAATATACAAATATAATTGAAAAAATACACTGAATATTAGAGAAAACCCACAATAACATACAATAAAAATAATGTAATATTGCATTAATGCATAAATGTTACAGAAAAACAAACATATATTTGGAAACATACCTACAAAACATAAATATTACAAAGACAAAAACAAATGTTCTATAAAAACACAGAAAACACAAAAATACTGAAATATTATAAAAAACATACAGAAAAACAAAAACACTCTATATTTACATTATTGAGATGATGCTACCTATTTATAAACGTATTTAATCTAAGAAGATGCAGCTTTGCCCCTAATCTGACAGAAGGACCAGCAGCTGCTCCTTAAACTCTAGTTTTAATAAACCAGATGCACAAAATCCCTAATCCACTATTGTCATTATTCCTATGTGTGTTTTCTACGCTTGATTTTTAATATAATGAAATGTCCTTCAGTGGGAGTTTAAGCAAAAAGCATCACAAAAAGGACTGTAGGTACATTTTTACATTCTTACCTATAAACACCATTTAATTCAATAGAAGGTTTTAAATCTTTCAGATTATCAGAATATGATGGATTTGTTTTATTATTTTAGGGGGGGGGGTCCTCTTGATTTATCAAAAGATTTCTAAGCTTCATATTAGTTTAAAATAGAATACAATGAATGATAAATAAAAACATTATTTTAATATTGGAAAATTGTGTTTCATCTTGTGGCTTTCATCTTCTAAAGTGTTTTCTATAGGTTCCCTAAATTTAATGGATGCTGTGAATCATTATGGTTTCATTGTTAAAGTATACATAAAAAAACATGAATAAAACCCTTAAAGTGTTAAAGAACTTTCTGTCCCAAAATGTTTTAGGGATTTTATTTTTTTTAAGGTTTTTAAATATTTACAACAAAAAATGGAAGCATTAAACATTTTATCAAACTACAGAAGGTCATAGAGGTCCAAAGTCTCTAAACCAGGTGTGCCCAACCCTGGTTCTTGAGATGCCCTATCCAGCATGTTTTTAGAAGTTTCCCATTTCAACACACCTGATTCGAATCAGTGGTGATTTACAGGCTACTGCAGAGCCTGATGAGCTGCTGAACAGGTGATTCAGCCAATGAATGAGCAGGGCAACATATAAAACATGCTGGGAATCAAGGACAAGGGTTGGCACTCCTGCTCAACAGGGTTACAGAACCATTTGAGTTAATCTTCTTTGCATCACAGTGTTTTTCATAGGAACATGTTCAGACTTGCTCTGAAAGACAGTAATGAGAATTTATCCTGATCTGAAGCTGCTGCAGCAGAGCATAGTATTGTTTAACATACGTTTTATTTATTTATTTATTTATTTGTTTGTTTGTTTGTTTATTTATTTTTACAAATTGAAAAGTTGCATTATTATAGTAACCCCTTCACATTGATTTATTATTGGCTCTAATCTCAAATATTTGATGAACTTAAACATTTTACACCAAATTAAAATTTGGGTCCTGGAAGGTTGAGACAACAGCAGACTGGAGAGCCTGGAGGTTGGTTATGTACCAAGAAGCATGTCAGATAAAAACAAACAATAAAAAATAGCATTGTGATAAAAGTCAAAGTGCAAAGAAAAAGTCCTGCTATTTCCATAAAAAGTGGTAATTAATTATAAATTTTACAGAAGTAATGTGCATAGCAGAGTCCACAATGAAACAATAAGAGTCTCCAACTCAGTGGCAGATCGTCCATAGGGGGCGCTAGGGCGCCGCCCCACCAGTCTCACAGGAAGAGGAAGAAGAAGAGAGGAATCACAAAATGTATTTAAAAAAAACATAAAATTTAAACTAAACGATCTATACACCTTATGGGCTGTAAGAGCTGTGTGTAATCTGCATTTAATTGTAGTTTAATAAAGTTAATACTTTTAACACGGCCGAAACGTTGACGTACTTCCTGTCACGTGTCCTCTCGGGGGGCAGCAATCTTTACCATTGACTTAATACGGGCTAACTGGCGCATGCGTGCTGGATCCCCAACGACAAGGAATAGGAGAGCTGTTGGGCGCATATGGTTGCGATCGTAAACAGGGGAGTCTGCTAAGATTAGGAGGAGGATGCTCATTGGTCAGCTCACCCAGCCCAGACAGAACCGGAAATTTCTCCACAGGCTAGTTCACGTCCTTTGTTGTTTTGGGGCCGCTGCTAACGTTGACTATGGAGAAAACTAGTAGTTTCATCTTTTTATCATTGGATTCTACGAACCAAGTGGATTTTTTACTATTAGATGGACTATTTTGACCAGCAAGGTAAGACAGAATTTAGCTTTTGACTTCATGAAAATAGCTTTGTTTTGCTTTTCATTTAGCAGTCATTGGGTGGTGTTGAGGTAGAAAACGTGGATTCTATCATTTAAAAGAGCCTCTTCCTGTTTAGTGTGTGTGAGGTTTGCATATATTGGTGAATATGAAGCATGTTTTTGGAACAACTTTGTAGCTAAGTGCTCCTGGACCGGTCCGTAGATTTTAAATTGTGTGACCCATAAGAATGTTAATTTGGCGTTCCCTAGTGGTGATATGTGGTTAGCGCATCTGAAAAACTGACCTGCAAAATGAAGAAAATAACGATCGTTTATATAGCGCCTCTCAAGATAAAAACCATTCACAAGAACTAACATAAAAAAATAAAAATAAAAAATGCGCCCCACCCAAAAAAAATTCACCAGCCGCCACTGCTCCAACTTACACCCGTACCTCAAAAAATCAGAAGCTTCTAAAATAGTTTATTAATAAAGTTGTGTGATAAGACCCAAACAGAGAACAGCAGAAGTAATAATAAAGGTAAATGTGAGGAATATGGCTGAGCAGATAAGGGTTTGAATTTTTTGGAGTATTCTTGAAATAGCCTATGTATTTTTTCTCTTTAAAATAGAATGTTAACTTAATCTTGATAGTTTGATTTCAAGTCCTTGATGCATCTTCATCTGTTATTCTGGCAAAAGGTTCACCAATGGTCTCTATAGAATCCAATAGAAAGCACACTAACCTGGATCACAAAAGTCCTGAAGCCTTAAAAAAGCCACGTCAGGACCAGAAGTCATCAAGGAAAGCTCATTCCTTTCACTTTCTAATAATTTATCATTTATCTATCCAACTTCAGCCAATATCCAGCTCCGGTGGCCTAGTGGTAGAGTGTCCGCCTCGGGACTGGGAGATCAGGGTTCGAATCCCGGTCGGGTCATACCAAAGACCTTGAAAAAATGGGACCCAATGCCTCCTCGCTTGACACTCAGCACTAAGGGGTTGGATTGGGGGGTTAAACCACCAAATAGTTCCCGAGCGCAGCCACAGCTGCAGCTCACCGCTCCCCACCATGGGGATGGATCAAATGCGGAGATGTAATTTCACCATTGTGTGATGATGACTTGGGACTTTAACTTTAACTTGTATCCAGGACTAGGCCACAAGGGTAAGAACCAGATCAGAGATCTTCAAACCTTTCTCTACATCCACCTCCAAGGTGTTCTCAGGCTGCAGTCCAGGGGCTGGCCTGTTACTTCCCCATGGAACATTTCTGGCACATGGAAGACATCCTGAAGGAAATCTTATGAGAAAACTAAACCCTCTCTACGGGCTAATTTGGATGCTAGATGGCAATTCCTCCCTGTGAATTGTCATGTTGCCATGGTGATGGGGTTTGAGTTTCCCAAGCACCCCATAAGTTAAGCTGTCTGGGCAGTTTTGCCTCTGGTTTGGCTCTTGGCAGATTGGTTCAGGGTGAGGGGCCAGACAAAACTCATACAGTCTCTAGTCTTGGGATCCTGGTGCCGCACCCTAAAGCAAGGCCTGGAGGTGAGACTTTTCAGGGAGTTCCTGTTGGCCAGGTCATTTACTGTGAGCCCACATCTCAAAATTGTACAAAATCTTGTGGACTCACTGCCTTCTTGAAGTTCCATAAGGAACTGATACTTTGTGGGGCGGAAGTCAGACATAAGCAGTGGTAGTCTGATTCCTGTTTGCTAAACATGGCTATGAGGACATGGGACAAAACTCTGCAGCTATGTTTGACTTCCAGACGCTGAAAGTGTCTTCTGTCCCATCATTCTCTCCCCTTCCAAACATCTCATTAAAAACAAACCCAACTCTACCTTCCCACATGGAAAACGTGACGGGACTCACTTGATGTTGGCCTTACATGACACTCTCTGTAAAACCTGCTATTCAAAAGATTACGAACTGTTGGAAAATATTTATTTTGGAAGTAAAAGACTTCAGACACAAGACACAGAAGGACTGAAGGCATCCATGACTCCAAAGATCCGTTCTATTTTGAAGAGACATCAAACCATTTCATCTGGCTTTGACCTTAGACTCTTCCTTTACTGCACCACTGAGGAGTTAGTTAAAAGAAAACCTTAAGATTCACAGAGCTAAATAAACACACTGGTACCTGTGTCTCCCCTGACACGACGCCTCTATAGATGCTCCTGATCCTCTGACGACTAACTGCAAATCTGCTGCACTCTCCCCATTCATGCTCAGAAGGTTGGCTTTAAGAGACCTGCAGAAGAAGCAGAGTCAGCTATAGAGATGTAAAGAAAGAGTATGTGTGTGTGTGTGTGTGTGTGTGTGTGTGTGTGTGTGTGTGTGTGTGTGTGTGTGTGTGTGTCACACAAACTGATGGTGCATTCAAGCATTAAATGATGTTGGTTTAAGGCATCATACCGCTGCAGATTGCCACCTCCTCCAGCCTCATACATACACACACAGAGTTAACACACATCTGCCTCTTAATGATAATGCTGTTTAAATGGCTGTATTGATTTTAATGTAGCCTACCACATATATTCTATGGAAGTCGATACGGTAAGAGGGCACCTCCCTAATGTAAATAGCTGGTTGGAAGTCTATTAGAATGGTTATCGATGACAGAGTGGTAATTACCTGCTGCTGCACTAAGCTCACACACTCTTTATCCAACCATGTCTTCGACTGATGCTTAAAAGCCACAATAGGACTCAGTATCAAGTGGGGTGGGGGGTGCTGATGAATATGCAAATCAGCGCCATTAGCGTCCATGTGCTCCAGATCGATACGGTAAAGGAGGTGGGGATTAGTGGTCTTAGTCTGCAGCTTTGAGTCCGCACTGACAATCCTGCTACTGTTTATGTATTTAACACTTCACTCCTCTATATCATATCTGATGATTTCTCTATTTCTGCAAACAAAATCCAGGTGGAGTTAGCCAAGGGGCGCTTCTCACTGCTTGTTAGCAACTTTAACACATCATCTGATTGAGTTTAATCTCAAAGTGGCCCTTAAAGGGATGGTTCAAAAGTTTTGATTTGTGTTTGTGTGGAAAGGTTGTGCCGAGCCAAAGTCTTACCTGTTGTAGAATGTTTTTGTTTTTTTCTATTGTAGTCGCTGTCATCCTAGAGACAGAAACTTTAGTCTAACACCTGGTGTAGAATTTCATTTATGTCACAAAACAAAGACACTGAAGATGACTTGGGCACATGGTCTGGGACTTGAACCTTACCAACACGTTTTTACACGTTGTGATCAGAGGTTAAACTAAAGTCTGCTTGACAGACCCAGTGTGTGCAAATAGATTGGAGTAGCAGCCGGGTGTGTTGAGAGCCATCAGATTAGTATGTTGTCACAGATTAAAATCAATCCCTTTAACGTTTGATGAAATATGTTTGTTTTCAGCAGAAAATGTATAGTTATGTTTGTGTATGAAGAATGGATCACCTGTAGACTTGTGTTTTTATCCAACTCTTCTTCTGCTAACATCCCAGCTGTTTAACTTGATCATTTTTCTCAATGATGACACCTGCTGCTTAGGAGAAGAAATGCAACAGTGCAGGTTTGAAAACAGCAATAAATAGTGTTTTTAATTCATGAGAACTATTTTTCAACTAATGTCCTACAAGCAAAATTAATAAAGGTTAACTTATGTTATAAATTCAGAACATAGAAAATGATCATACATGTACAGTAAAAAATAAAAGAAAATGTTTATGCAATGAATGTCTAGTGTCTTGCTTCTTGAATCATTCTCTGTGGAAAAACCCTCTGGCGCTTGTGGTTCAGGAAGTAGAAGTTATTTTATTATATATATTATAGGAGTCTGAGATTTAAAAACAGGATTTGTAGTCTTAATTATCAATATTTATGATATATGAACGACTCACCTATGATTGGCTAACAGCACTGCAACTCCTCCGCTGCCTCTGTTCGCTTTTATTTCTTAAAAAAAAGTTGATGTGTTTCAATCTCCACAAATAACACAATGTTGTGGAGTTGCTATTGCTAATTGTTAGCTTCTACTAGCCGAGATACACTCTTCTCTCTCCTTGGAGCACTAAAATCAACAGTTTTCAAATGTTACAGTCTGGCTTAGAGCTGTGTGGCTTTTGATGACCCGAGCATTTCCCCGTCTATTTTCTTTTGGTGTAGCATACCTACCCACCCACCCTATTGGAGGTAGGTGGGTAGAATACTATTTTCATGCTCAGCATTGTTATGGCCGTGGCTTTTCGTCGTCATTTTTGTGTATGTTTGTTCTTCCCCTTCTTTTTTTTCCTGTGGCGCTGCGACGGAGGAGGGTCAGCTGCTGTTCCAGAGGAGCTGTCCTTTCAGCACCACACCCCAAGGCAGCCTGGCAGCCTGAGTCCCACCTCCTTCTGCACTACCTGTCTCCATCCTGAAGTGCCCAGCTGTAGAGAATCACAATCAGTGGTTGGGAGAAGAGGACGCTGTCATCTTAAAAGACATTTTGGAACAGATCCTCTTGGAGCAGCAGACCTGAGACGCCTGTCTCCAGCCTGTTGTCTCCTCAGCGTACTTCAGAACACCTTTGTTTTCAGTGTGTGTATTGTATCTTTTGTATGTTTCAGCTGAGTAAATGTTCAGGATTTTCAGTCAAATGGGTGCTTAATAAATGTCGGTTTATAGATGTGGGAGGGGGAGTCCCCGGTATGGTCACAGGGGTGTCCCTGGTTAAGATAAAACGTGTCTTGTTGTTGTTTGCCTATATAAAGTTGTGTGTGTGAGTTTTTGTGTGAGTGTGTGTGTGAGTGTGTGTAACGGGGGGGGGGGGGGGGGGGGGGGGGGGGGGGGGGGGGGGGGGGGGGGGGGGGGGGGGGGGGGGGGGGGGGGGGGGGTGGGTTGAAGAGGGGTAATCCGTGTTACAGGCAGAAGTGGCCCTGTTTATAAATATTTTTGATTTTATATTAGTCTGTGTTCAATGCCATGTAGTTTGTGTGCAGGATCTGTGTTGATGTCAGTAGAGTCTGACTCGCCATCTAATAACAATTATTTTTTGTACTCCTCACGTGTCCTTCATATTGTTCCCAGATACCAAAGACATCTGGGACGAAACAGCATGCATATGCGGCTTGACCGATTGTAATTCAAAAAGGACAAGTACTAAGAATAATAAGACTAAAAATACCTTTATTTGTCCCTCAGTGGGGAAACTGCATTATTGCAACAGCACAAGTACAGTAAAATAGCAGTAGCACGTTTGTCAGTGAACCTCACCTTTAAAAAAAGTTATTTTTATTGTTTTCAAAAAATGCAAAATGCTAATGTAGTTTCAGAGACTGTACTGGATGTTGGCGCTCTTCAGTTTGAGTTTAGATTGTCCCTGTAAGAATAAAGAATGCATTTGCATGAATAATAATAATAATAATAATAATAATAATAATTCTTATCCTTCTATTTCTTTCTTTCATTTTTTCTGTCATTCTTATAACTCTCCTCCTCACTCTTTTTCCTGCTCTTCATCATTGCTCCACAACTGGGTGACGCTTAATTGGCAACGACACCAAAACATGCCACGTCCTGCTCTGCAGCCTCCTTTGCTTGATTAAAACAAGAGCAACACTTCATCTTCAACTGCAGCAGGAGGCCAAACAGCGAAGGAAAGGGAACATTTTCTGTTCAATTTCTTCTTTAACCCTGTCCTAATATTTCTACAAATATATATTTTTACTCTCCTTTTATCTTTAACTGTCAACTTTCATTTATTTATTTTTATTTTACTTTAAGGCTTGTTTTGATTCTGTTGAAGCACTTAGACAACTGAGTGTGTGAAGCGGACAAACATTATGATTTGATAATATTATATATATATATAGCTCACAAGAAAATAGAGTGGTTACCGTAGCAACAACACAGGTGGAATGGTGACCTATCCACCTAAGGATGCTCTGACTAGAACCAGCAGTAACGAACAGAACTATTAATGCTGGTTTTATTCACTTAGTTTTTAGACCAAAAAAACTCAATTTTATGTCAAAATTAAGCCAGGAAGATGTATTTTGTTCTGAAACTTGAAACATTGATGTGAAAGTCATTTTCCTTTATGTTAAAAATTAAACAAAGAGACAACAATAAATGTTTTGTTTTCAATAATGTAATAAGAGCCATCAGGAGGTGTGCTTAATTACAGGATAATCATTTGTGATAATCATCGACCAACAAACAACTATCCTGTAGGAGGAAACATGCTTTCCTGTCTTTTATATTGCTGGCTCCATATTTTCTTCACCTGCTGATTTAATCGCTGACTTCTTGACTAACTCCTTTACAAAACACAAGTTTTTGTTTGCAAACTAGAAAACAAAGAGACGAGATGCTGACAGGAACGTGAGTTCAGGAAAACGCAGCTGGAAGTGTGACGGCTGGAATCAAATCTGATGTTTTACAGCTGCAGGTCAAACAGCTGTGGACGCCAACAAGGTGAGTGTGTGTGTGTGTGTGTGTGTGTGTGTGTGTGTGTGTGTGTGTGTGTGTGTGTGTGTGCGTGTGTGTGTGATAAAGAGACAGAGAGCTCAGGTGGTAAACAAATCATCCACACTGGCTCACATTAGTCACTCATTTACTCAGATAAGGGTCGTCTTTGTTTACTTGTTTATTCCCACTGTCGTATCTAAATGGATTTGCCTCTTCTGGTTCAGTGTTATTAACCATATTAACAACTGTTTGTTTATTTATTTATTTATCTATTTATTTTTTTTAATTAATCTATGACTAGCTTAACCTGGTGTGGGGATTGCACGATCAGAAATAAAAAAAATCCACAGAATAAACCCGCTCTTCTCCAGTGTCGCCTTAATTATGATGTCATTATTAGCAGTTGTATAGCCTGATATTGTTTGTTTGAGTTTAAAGAGATTTTTCAATTCAAAGTTATACCTAATCCCTGTAGTATTTATTGTAGTTAGCTTCCCGAACAGCCTCTGTTCAGAGAAAAATAGTATCTGGGACAGGTGAGCTAATGACTCATTTGAGTGAGTTACTGCCATCATAAAACAGCTTCAGTCTCTTTAATTTCCCAGTGGTTCATGTGACGTATTTAAAAAAACCTTTATACACTGTCTTCAGTTTTGAATTACATTGTTATTTCAGCAGAAATAATCAGAAAATTTAACTGGATGAAGAGCCAAATTTACTTGCTTCCAGTGATATTTGTGCTAGTAAATAGCAGCAGAACTCTGTAAATACCTGCAGAATTCAATGTAAATAACAAAATAAAAACTCTAAAAATTGGAATACGGTGCAAAAGTAATTCATCTTAGACTGAGAGACCATCTAAAGGATCAGGAACCCTTTGCAGGTGTTCTGGAGTCATTAACTGATTAGAGTGTGACACTTTGAGTCTAGAATATTGAACCTTTTCACAATATTCTAATTATCTGAGATTCTGAATGTGTGGCTTCATCAGCTGTGGCTTCATCAGTTTACAATGCTGGAAAATCACAGAAACAGAAGGACGAGGTAAAGCTAAAACTAACAAAACTGTTACATAAACTTGACCCAGTCAACTTCAACTACCCGCAGCGTCTGACCCACAATGTGAGGCCTGATCATCTCCTTCAGATCCCCAGAAGACCTGAAGCCCCATGGGAGCTTGGGAATACCGTGTCCTCATTTCATGGTTAAGAGAGGGAAGGAAAATTCACTTCTCTCTCTCTCCTGTACACGGTCTCAACACTGTTTATTACACCAGCTCCACTCTGAAGAAACCTGCTGCTTCTTTTTATGATCTACCTGCTCAGCAAAAACACAGGTGAGCCTGGAGATGAAAAGAAGGACTGAGGAAGAAGCAGAATAAATCTTTGGTTGGAGTGAACCCCAACGGTAAGACTCTATCCATCCAGGAGCTGAGCTCTGACCTTCTCCGAGTGAATCCGTGTTTGTGATCTTCTTACTTTCCATCTGGAACATCATGGAGATTACAGGTGATTCAGTTCAAATAAGAAAAGTAAAATATGTGTAGATGCAAAATCAGCAGGTCTGAAATTAAGTTAGTGTTTGAAAAATTCCGTCAGTTTTATATAATCATCAACATTCATTGAGATTGTCTCGTCTTTTTCTTTTCTTTTCTATTATCAATACAAAAAACTGGTTTCTTGATCCTGATTTAGCATATTTCTAATTATATTCACTTTCAGCCTTTTATTTTTTTTGCTCCTGCATTGACACCTTCTCCCTGCAGGAATCAATAAAGTTTCATTTAATCTGAACCTGATGAAACTGTGTCAGACTCAGTGAGGAGCTCCCGTAGCTTTATTTAGTTCAGGTTTTAAATTGACTTTGGTGCTGCGGTCCCGCTGCTTTCATTTTCAAGACCGTAGACTTTTATATCCACATTTATGATGCAACTTAAACTGATCTGAAGGGAAATATTTGTCCCTGCTGCCCTGTTACACCAGCTAATTTTATTACATTCTTACTTCACTTGGCGCATGCTGAGTCCTGTTCGGTGTATTAAATCATTTGTCTGTCTTAATGTTTCTTTATTCACCAAGTGATGCTCACTTTCTGTTGACCCGGCCAGGTTATAATAAGGAATGGAAATGAATAAATCAGAGTTTCAGCTCTTAAGCAGAAGCACACAGAGGGACGGATGTGCATCAGCTGGAGGAACCAGCTGTGTGCAAGAATTTCTTATTTACAGACACAAAGAGTGGATATGCTGCAGCTATGAAATCACATTTCTCTGCACTAATGATCAAACAGAACGTGCTACCATCGTTGGTTTTTATGTTTGCAGAATTTAAAGGCATTTGGCGAAAAACAGCATTTTTTTTATCTTTAGGCTCAAATTACTAAATAGGCTACTTATACTGATAAGTACATACTTATCAGTAAATATCAAAGAAACACTGAGTAAAAAATAGTTTTTAGTCACTGGAGCTGCATAAATCAAAAATTAGATTTTGTTCAGTGTTCCCATTAACATGCTGGAACTGTGCGATATGGTTTTACTCATGTTAGCTGGGTATCAGAATCATTTTTAATGTTATTGGGATACTTCATTCACAGGATGATGATAAAAAGTAAAACATAAATTACTGAACTCTTAACATTTTCTTATCAAATTCAGTCTGTTGAATTTGAATAAGAATTTCAAGGTGGGACATTTTTAACCCATTGTAGGTCGCTAAACACCAAGATGATCTCTAGAAAGTAGGTAAACGTAATATTGTTCACTGTAATTAATGCAAAAAAATTTAATTTAATTCACATTTGATTCTATGAGATGAGTTAAAACTATTTGTGCTTTTATTATGTTCTTGTTTATTCAGCTCATTTGCAGTGTTTTTTTTTATAGTCCATCCAGTGGTCTTTGCCATTTTTGTTATTGTTCAGAGAGTTGGGAAGCACAAGTCTAAAGTTAGGATCTCACTGGGCTCTGACTGAGAGGCACAAACATGTGAAGAAATATTTTAATTTTCTGTTGAAATCACGTTGAATTGGTTTGTAACAAATAATCAAGACAGGTTGTGCCTGTGCCTCGTGGTGTGGAAAATATTGCAATTGTTATTTATTTTCTTTTTGTCACAAAGTTTCAATTACTGTCCCTTGTTTGATTCACATTTTGGTCTCCAACTTCTCCCAAAGTCATCTCACATTCCTCCACCTTCTGACTCACAGAAACTAAACTCACATGTGTCTCAGACAGACACCATGATGACACAGACAATATGGAATTCACAACAAAAAGCCCTGAAACTCATGAGGGGAAACTAAGCAAACATTTTGAGAAACTCCTAAAAATTTCTCTCCAAGAACCTCATCAACTCACATATTTCTTTTTTCTCTTCATTTTTTTTCTTAACCCTCGCCACATCCTTCAACTACTAAAGCACCTTTCATCTTGGTGTTCAAAAAACGTGCAATAGAGTCCAAAGTCTTACTAGAACTATATCAGTATTTTAAAAGTCCCAATTTTTTCAGCTGAATTTCATCCTTAGCTTCAGTCCTCTCAAAAGATAATAACATATTTGCGTGTTTCTGAGATTTGACCCATAAACCTTAATTGCCAGGTTTATCCTTAAAATATACAATGTACAACTGAAAAAAAAAGAATCTTTTAAATAATTTACTGTGTGATTAGGAGTGAATTGTCAGGACATTGGATTGTCACAGATTATTCTAAAAATGTTTTTGTTTACGTTGTATTTTTTGTATAATGTCAGACTTTCTGAAAAAGTCACACCCTTCTCCCTGGTGCACAAAAACATGCTCAAGCAAAAAGCCAGTTGAACCTTTTTACCTTAAACAAAGAACAAGTAAGTGTGTGTGTGTGTGTGTGTGTGTGTGTGTGTGTGTGTGTGTGTGTGTGTGTGTGTGTGTGTGTGTGTGTGTAGGAGGGGGGACTTACTGTCTGCAGATCGATTGGTTAATATTCTGTCTCTGCAACTGACGAACACATTTTTCCATCTTTTTTTCCTTCTCTGATACTTAAACCTTTTCTGACATTTAGGACCAAAGTTGATGAAGATTTGTGTTATTTGGTCCTGTTTTTCCTGCAAACAGGCAGTGATCCTAACTCCCGTCCCCGAGGGCCGCTATCCAGCATGTTTTAGTTGTTTCCCTAATCCACCACACTTGATTGACCTGTTCAGCAGCTCACGAAGCTCTGCAGGACCCTGCTAATCACCTGATTATTAAAATCAGGTGTGTTGAAGCAAACAGTAAAACATGCTGGATACCTGCCCTCGGGGAAGGGAGTTGAGGATCACTGTACTAAAGTGTCCACCAGAACCGAGTTATACTTGTGACATTTTTGATCTGTTAATTCTTCAACTTACCGAGCCAGTTTGCCCGAAGACTGCTGAAGATAGGCAACGGCCTCCTTCATGGACAAGCGGGTACAAAAAATAGATGGATAATTCTTCAACATAATTTACTCAGGATGATTCAGAACTAAAACAGGCTGGCCCAGAACACACCTCTTTTTTGTAATGTGAGCAAAATGTTATTTTTAGACACAGCCAGAACTTACAGGTCTTGAAGATAGCAGATGTTCCTGAAAAATTTCTTCTGAAATTTTCTGCAGTAAGGCTGCTGTCAGACAACCTTGCTGTTAGCCCACAACAGAATAAGTCTTTTGGGTCTGATCCATCCCAGAGAAGTCAAAGCGACTTCTGGACAGGGTCACTGTCATGGCCCCTGGCCGTTTGTTTTGTATATTTTAAAGTTCTCCTCTGTTTCCTCCCTGTGTGTGTGTGAGAGAGAGGAGAAAACAAGCAGCACCTGGCTCCTCTCCCACTGATGGCCTCTTCATTGGACTCTACCAGCTGTACCCAGTTCCAATCAGCGCTGACACTGCTTTAAAAGCCCAGCCACTCCACAGATTCAGGGAGCAGCAGGGCAGAGAGGTGCTCTCTGTGCTGTTGTCTCCCTGGCGGCAGTTTGATTTTTGTAAACTTAGAGTTTCATGTAACAGCTGTCTCTGTTTTAACCATATTTGGTAGTTTTAGCAAACTAAGGTAACCACTAGTGTTTAAAGTGTTTTGATGATGCCTTTTTGGATACGTTGGCAGTGAGGTTCGCAAACTAAGGCATTCACTACTGTTTAAAGAGTTTTATGTTGCCTTTTTAGACAAGTTTGCTTTTGGGTTATCAGAGACGTTGTTGTCGCTGTTATTTGAGTTCCGCTGGTTTTGTCTTTTGTTTCTATTGTGTTTGCATTTATTATTTCTTGTAACTAAACTTTGTTATATTAGATTTTACCTTTTGAACATGCGTCCCTTTTATGTTACACCAGGCTCCCTAGACGGCCTGGGATGTAATATGGGGGCTCGTCCGGGATCTGAACCCGGGCCCTCTTGCAGTTAGATAGATAGCCTTCATTCTGCTCAGTAAAGTTTATGAGTGTTCTTTTTTCTGAAACTTGATGGTCTACCAAAGTGATCCCTGTTCCACGTGGTTCTATCAGCAGCTGATGGATAACGGTTCTGGGTGCAGAAACCTCTGAGGTATTTTACCTGCTCTGCTTGTTATTGATAACTCACATTTAATGTCAAACTGGAGGTTCTCTGAACATCTTTTCTCATCAAACTCAAACTAACTGAACATTTTCTGTTTTAAAGAAGAATAACTGCCCCCCCCCCCAAAAAAAAAAAAAAAAAGGCAAAAAAATGTGTTTTCAGTGAGTTTTGGGAATGTAATGAATAAAAACAAAAATCAACAAATTATTTGTGAGTTATCTTGTTTTTTATAAGGGTTCCTAAAATCTAAAGTTAAATGTTTGAATGCAAAAAAAAATCGTTTAGCTTTTTTTCTTGCACTTTTTGGTCTGTGTAAGTGTCCAACTGATCCATTGACATTCCTTAAAGGATGTCAAAGTGTTAAGGTGGGACTGATGAAGTGGGTGAGTGCTTAATGATGCTAACACAAGCATAAAAACTATATTAACACTGAGTTAACGAGTTGTGCAGCCCAAGAACTGAGGAGTAAAATCCATAATGAGGTGAAATATGGTTTAAAAAATACATTAAAAGCAGCATAAATTACTTCACTGAAAGAAACTTGTGTTATGCGTGTGTGTGTGTGTGTGTGTGTGAGCACATCTACCATTGCTCCTCGCTGTGTGATGTCCCAGAATTCCTTGCGGCGGTGGCAGCAGCAGCCGATGATGGTGATATTAAGGAGGAAATGTTGTAGGGGGACTTCATTGCCATATTCCATATTTTGTGTAATAGAATGTAACTAGCATCATTATTTTTTCATCACAGCCCTCCCACAACTGTCTTCCACATCGAGGAACATCAGTTTCTTCTCCGCTCCTTCCCTCGCTGCCTCTTCGTCTCACTGTGAGTCAATTAAAGAGCTCCAGATAAAACTGAAAGAGGAAAATATAAAAGAAGAAGAAAAGGCTGCTGCAGCTCACTCGGTGTGCGGCGGCAGCATCTGAGACTTCGGCACTGGAGGCCGATGAGCCACATCTGATGATGATGACAGAAAACAATGGATAGAAAAAAGGAAAGAAAGAGGTTTAAACTGCAGGGTCATCTAGGTTAGAACAGGTTAAAACAGATTTGGATTTATTTTGGGGCATGTTATTATCAGAAAATATTTATTGCTGTATCTAAAATAATTCATAATCTTCATTACTAATGACTTTTTAAGTGTGATGTCAGCACAAACGTAGCAGGAATTCTGCTTGTCACAACACATTTTAAACAAACCCGTTTGACAAAGATGTTTAGTGTAAATCTAAATCCTCCAGTCTGAGACTCTCAGGAGGAAGTGACCATCTGCTGCTTCTATGTTTTCAATAAATAAACGGAAGTCCAGTCACACATTTGTGGACTGCACTCCACGTGCAGATGGCAGTTAAATCTGCTGTGAATGCCTCTTTGTTTTTGGTGTTAAAGGATCTTATGCATATTACTGAAAAAAATAAAAATGAAAAATAAACATACATGCAAAGACTTTAGTCTCACATTGAAACCAGCTGAACTTAAATGAAACCATGAACCTAAAGTCATATTTGGTTCAGTTAATCTAGCTGAATGTATTTGATACACTGTAAATAATAATAATAAAAAGGTGATCAATAACTTTTGTTCAGCATATTAGCAGAAGCAGGGTTTTATATCTTTTTTTTTAGTTTTCATACTTAAGAACAACTTTGAGATAAAATCAAAAACGTTAGGATAATTTAAACCAAGTGTAATTATCATTTTTTAATTGATTACAAGGAGGGGGTGGGGTTTAAAATACATTCTGCAGCCAGCCACTAGGGGGTGTTTGCTTTGTTACGGCATCATTTTAATTGATGATACCAATTTGTTCATTCCTTTCACTCTGTGCATCCCAGATAAAGTCCCATTAGTCGTCATCACACACTGGTGAAATTACATCTCTGCATTTGCCCCATCCTCATGGGGAGCGGTGAGCTGCAACAGTGGCCGCGCTCGGCAACTTTTTGGTGGTTTAAGAAATTTTGTTTCAGTAACTTTTTCTACATTTGAGTTTTTTATGTTTTCTTTTTTTTTTACTTGATTTATTACAAAAGTTAAAGCCTTTATTTCTGCTTCTGGCCTTTTTCACAATCAGCATCCAGTCAGACTCACATCACATGTTTCAGTGCACTTTTCTCCGATAGTTTACTGAATCAAAACCTTGTTTCTTCTATTCTTATTCTGCTTCTCCTTCCCAACCATCACTTAATGGTTGATTTCCACCTGCCGTTTTTCAACCCAGTCAACTATTGCAGCCCTATCAAATGTTCACACAGTTTAATTCTCTGTTCATTCATCACATTTCAGTTGAAATAATCCAACATTTCTTTTAAAAAATGGACCCTTTGTGAAACCCACATGGTTAAACATAAAATCTCTGTCTCACAAGAAGATTCAATCCAATCTTGAGATGTAATTATGAATGGCAAAATTGACAAATTGGAATTTTATAGTTTAATGATTATCATGTTATTACAACTGATTTGCTGTCATGATCCTGGCTCTTCAACCTCCACCTCACTTTTAATCACCCAAGAACTCCTCCACCTCAGACTCAAACCTGCTCCAGAACTCCAGAACCAGCCTTCATCCCAGAACTCATTCCCCTCAGACCAAACCCGCCTCAGGACTTCACTACCCATCATGCTCCACTACCCATCAAGCCCCACACCGGCCACATCATCTGCATTTCGTTTTGGCATTTCATGCCTGACCTGACCCGGTTCCGGAGCTCTTCCAGTTCCAGTCCAGTCAGTCATTCCAGACCAGTCCTGTCAACTACCAGTAAGTCGCTTTCTCTATTCTGGAACTGCACGCTCTCTCATTTCCTTTCGAGCTGAAACTGCGGCTCCTATATTAACTGGGTGTCTGTTCAAACCCAGTGTCAGTTCACTCCGCGCTTGAATCATACAACACGCCACATTCCAACTCATGCTTGTGTCTGTTCAGTCCAGTTCTAGCCAGCTCCTGACATTTGCACTGTATAAAACACATGCACACGCACGCACACACACACTTGTACATTTACATTACAACTGAAAATGACATTAAACAAGCATTTTAATCATTTTTCTACTGCTTGAACTGTAACATTCCATTTTAACTGGTATTTACAGAATAATCTTTTGACTCTCGTGGTGAAAATGTGCAAAAGGAAGCCAAATATGGGATTCATTTCTACATTTAAAAATAAAAAAAATAAGTTGAGAATAAAAAAAGGTTAGATTTGAGATTCTGTTGCCCATTCAAAGCTGTTTTACTTTGTCTTTTGTTCACTAATTTCCCTCGTCAGCCTCTCTTGACTTGTACCTTTGTGATTTTACCTTCAGAAGCAGGTCGAGATGTGACAGGTGAAGGTTCGTTGGTCTCAGGTAATCCCACTTTCAGATGAGACGCTGAGATGCGGCCGGCCTATTTTCTGCTTGCTGCTCATTGTGATTGCCTGTGAAAGATCAATCAGTGCTTTACTGCGCCGCTCCGCTTTGTCCTCACTGTCACACATCTCATAAATAAACCCAAATTACTGAATGTGCCGCCCGTTCTCTGACACGTCCCACTCGCCGCGTGAACGCCACACAAAGATGGTCACTCCTTCATAAAGGCTCCATTTGACCAAAGTTACACCATTTCTCTCTAATACAAAAGGCCGCCAGTGTGCTCTGCCAAACACGGCCGTCCATTTCCAAGACAAATACTCGTGTTTTCTTTGTATTTCTGGAGGTAATGGGGAGGCAGAACAAAGCATTAGCTTCTGCTCGCTTTCTAGAGACACACATTAAAGATCCAACCTTTTGTTTTTACCTCATTCACACTTCCACTTTGTTCCAAACTGCTCAGATGTTACACACATCAGAAAGATAATAAACACATCAGAAAGATAATAAACGCATCAGAAAGTCATCTCAAGCATTTAACTGGTGTAAACTGTAGTTTTTGTGTCATTAGTTGATCCAGAAGCCCTGAAAGTGGAAAATAAAAGCTTTCCAAAGACATAAAGTCAACCGCTGTACACTTGAAGGGCAAACATGGCAACCTGTTAAAGAAGCACTTCCACTATTATTTAAAAAAAATCATTTTACAAGTGGGTTTTTATCATTTATTTTCAGTTTAGTCATGTATTCCTCTTTCATATCATGTTAAGTCAAAAAAACAAAATAACTTAATTAAGTCATTAAGATAAAACCTGCTCCATAAACAATAGCACAGAAACAAACACTAATGAGTCTTTTAAAATCCCTTTTCAACACACTCTATGAGCCTTTTGTTTTGTTTGATTTCCCATTTTAAACAATCACAATTTCAAGGTAAAAATAAAAGACTGAAATGAGATCAAATTACATGTTCTTGCTGCTTAGAAACAAGTTTCTAGATTGAAAGAATGACAGAAGATTTGACTGGAATTTAATTCAGACAGATGCAAAAAAACGAATACAAAAATAACATCTAAATTCAGAAACAGCACTACCAAGGACAATGTGTTAAATGCTCCGATCGGAGAACGACACAGAGCAGCAGTAAATCTGAGCATTTTATGTTTCTATTGTTTGAGCCAGACTTTGTGTTTCTGATTCAGAACGAGTTTCCATCTTTACAGCTTGAATCTCAGAGCGCAGAATCCTCCTCTTGAGTGTTGATGCAGTGAGATGAAACTTGTGGAAACTTGAATTCAGTTATCTCTCGTCTGTAATCGTCTGTCGGCCTCTTCGTCTTCATCTTCATCAGTTAATCCATCTACCTTGACTTCTCACTCTCCTCTTTAACCTACATAAGAAAATTAAAATCCTATAATTATCTTCAATTAACAGAAAGAGGGACATGCAGTGATTAAGGAAATCAAGTTCAGGGACTGGTTTCATTATCTGCACATCCCCCCATCTAT
>SSNS01000026.1:3347601-3435101 GCA_006937985.1 Aphyosemion australe
GTTCTTTAACATTCATCTTTAAGTTCACTGCACTGACTTTAATGAACTTATTTCCACCTTCTTATGGTTTTATTTTTAAATCTAGTGAACTGGGCTGCAGCTAAAAACAACAGAAATGCCATAAAGACTGGGTATTAATCTAATTTATTCTAGAAAACTCAATCATTGATCCGTACTTTTATTTTGAAATGTTTGCATTTTTGAAAGCAACACTTAGACAGAAAAATCAAAGCCACTGGGCAGAATTTAGTTGCAAGACACTAAAGGTTTTGCACCACCTTGTGTGCTGTCGAGGTTTTCCTGTGGCCGTGTGGAGGAACTCCTGTGGGTGGGGAGGTGGGGTGCAGGTAGGTAGAGAGCTTCTGAGGAGAAACCTGGAGGTTCCTGCTGAAAGAAAGTGCAACTATGATCTAACTCTGAATAAACTCCACAGTGTGAGTGCGTGGCGTCTGCTGGAGCGCCGAGGGCAGTGCCTGCAGGCCTGCAGTGAGAGGAAGACACACTCTGCACTGATCACAGGTTCACACACAACATACACACCACAGACTCACACCGGGTTTTATGTTCAGCACAGAGTTCACGCTCAGCACCCGACCATCCAACTGGAAACACACACACACACACACACACACACACACACACACACACACACACACACACACACAGCTTCAGCTGATTCATGTGGCTCCAAGCTAATTCAGAAATACAAAAAAATTAAAAGGAAACAAAAATCCTCTGAATAAACTTAAATAAGAAAATCACACAAGAAAATAAAATGCTTTCCCCCCCTAATGTGACACTTTGATCCGTCGTCTTTTGTTTCACAGTAACAACAAAAACAAGTTTTAAAGAGTTATTTTGACCATTTGAAGTGTTTATGTGGATAAGTTATAAATAATCTCACTCGTTCCTGATTGCTTCCTGAGGACAAATGTCATCTGATGTGCTTTGGTTGCCTGTCAGCTGTTCGTCTTCATTGATTGCTGAACAGTCTCTGAACTTATTGGGGTTGGTGGCATATTTTTGAGTTCAGAACTAATAAATATAAGAAAGCAAAAAGCCTTAAAGGGATATTTCAGCTATTATTTATAAATAAATGATTAAAATCCTTCCTATTCTACCCCTGGTAAACATCTTACTGAACAGTCTTTGTTCAGAAAAAAAGGATTATATTCCTAAAGACTGATGCAAACACAAAAGCAAATCAACAAAAATATAGAAAAATGCATTAAAAAAGGCCTCCTAACCACCTGGTTGATCATCCTGCACCTAACCTGCACACATTCATGATTTTAAAGAACCAAATAAATAAGATTAAAAGATAAAAGTGAATAGTTGAAAAATCGCTTGAGAAAATATTCTGAAGTCTTTGCTTTATTTGTTTGGTTTTAATCAGGAAAATGTCCCGTCTTCTTTTACAAGGAGGGGGCGGGGCTTAAAACTTTGGCTTCAACTTGTGTTTTGATATTTTATACAGGAAGGTCTTCTGACCGAAAGCTTGATTAAAAAACTCTAACTGCAGATAGAAGTGTGCGGATTTTTTCCATTTTGATTGTTCTATACCTTATCCAGCACCTTCACACAGATGAGCGGTGTTTTCTCTTCTTTTTTAAATACAGGAAAGTTTTAAAATGAAGTTGACACACTCAGTCTAATTTTTACGACTAATGTGAGCAACATGTCACATAAATGATTATAAATATAACACATGAAGTTAAATTGAAGATTCTGTTTAGGTTTTTATTGTGGTGATGTTTCTGTTTGCCCTGATTTACATGATGTCTGTGAGCAGGTCTGTGTGTGCCGGCGTCAAGCCGCCTCAACAGTTTGACTGCAGTGTTTAATCGGTTTAATCCTCCGCTCTCTCCTCTCTGAGCAGCGGCTCCATCTTATCTTCCTGCCTCATGTTGTTTGTTTGGAAATCTCCGGTTTTCTCTGTTTCTGATTCCAGTGAACACACGTGGGCACCGCTTGGACTCCACTTCAACAAATCCTCTTTACTGCTGCTATCAGGACGTTAAATCTGATCCAGTCATCTTCCGTTTGTAAAGGGGGACTGTTTGATTTGATTCATTCAGGTTTGTTTTCCATCTAACTGATGGAGGGAAAAAAAAGAGAAAATCTCTGACAAAATGGCCAAAGCAGATAAATCCAGATAATCCCTTGAGTCCACAGATCTTCAGCAGCTTGAATCTGCTGCACTCGGTAAAAATATTGTTTTTAAAATGATCTATTAAATCCTCTCTTTTATAGTTATTAAAACCTTTCCATCTTCTCCGAGTGACTCAGGGCTTTGAAACTGAATCTCATACACAGTGTATTTAAAATATTTTTTTTGCTTCGCAGGTAAAATTCTTAAAAAAGCAGAAGATCTATGTTTGACAAATATTTCTTTTGAAATATGTAATGATTTTAACAATAAAAAACATTAGCTAATTAACACGCTGTCTGTAAAAGAGACATATGACTTTTTTCTTAAGTAATAATAGTTCTATTCAATACAAAACATGTTCATGAAGTTCTTTGCATAAAATTCCTCTGAAATAAAGTGATTTTAGCAGTTTTAGTCTTGACATTTTCAGTAACTTCCAGAATGAGTCATTTCAAAAAACGGACGGATGGGTTTTTTCCAGGATGGAGTGTTTATAGAGGCAGGAGAAACCCACATGGTAGCACAAAAGAATGCAAAAGATAAGCTTTGTGTAAAACATCCCATTTAAGAAAACTTAAATAGATTAAAAACCGCAAATACTTATTTGTAGTTTTTTATTACTGCACTGATCAGTCACAATTAAGACAAATCTAAATGTAGTTTCCAAGTTTCATATGTATTCACTGGTCAGGTTCAAACATCTGATTCAACTGTTTCAGGTGAGAAGTTTTAAAGCTGGCTGGTAAAGTGGTTAATTTGTGCATCAAGCAATACTGGAACACAAATATTGGTGTGAGACCAGAGTTCACTGAGGCCAACACTCATAGCAGAATGCACACACAACCATAGGATATGGTTTTATAGATGTTCTCATACCTGCTAAGTGACACAACAGCAGCAACCTGGATGACACCCTGACTGAAGTGCAGGTATGAGAACATCTCTGAAACCATAACGTTTGTCTTACTATAAGAAAAAAGGAATACAGAAGACAAATGGAACCTAATTAATACATAGGAAGGTTGGGTTGGGGTTTGAGGGCATGATGAACCGAGTTTTGAAAAAACACCACAAAGTCAAAACAAATTCCTTTAACTCCAGTAGTTTTTTCCCTCTATATTCCCCAGAGTGTCTGGAGACAGGCCTCGTACACACATAACCGGGTTTTTGTCAAACTGAATATCCTCCCATCCATCTAAGAAAAAATTTTGGACCACATCACCTTGTTTTCAGCAAAAAACCCTAGTTCATTGTGAAGCACATTCATAGAAATGCCAAGCCTGTAGGGGACAGTAGGTCCTCTAATTGTTGGGGTCTTTGCCCAAAAACATTTCTTGCACATGGAACAAATAGGTGGTGGGAAATAACCGTCCTTAACGTCATCCTTCGCCTGTGGTCTTCTACATAGAGCAGTGATTGTTTGTGAAAACAAGCGAGTATAAACACAGGTCAGAGTAATTTTGTCGCAGGCAATGTTGCAAAATCTAAAGTCCCAGTTTGTTACGTCCACATCCAAATGCTGACAAAGAATTTGCAAATCTCCACCTTGGTTGGATGTTTTTCAAAGAACAACTTTTTGTGGCGTATATCTTTGTTTTGTGGGACAAACGACTATATTTACACATATTTACAGGATCTCATAATGAGACAAACCTTTTTTTAGCCTATTGTAAATAACCCAAGGTAGACCGAAACTGATCTTTTTGATTTATTTCAATAAAACTTGCAATGTTCTATGATGTAAACCAAGACTGAATAATAGTGTTGAAGGTTCAGATTCTTGTAGGAATTCTGATTTCATGAACTTGGACAAACTCTAAAATCAAAGACATAGAAATATCTGTTCATTTAGATCACACAGAACATCAAAGGCCGTACATTTCTAAAGAGTTAACGTTAGACATTCACCTCCAATAAACAGAAAATAAACCTCATTTAATTTTGGTTCTGACTAATTCAACCCATCAGAAAATCAAACAGGTGAAAAATTCCTTTCCAGGATTAGTTTTTTAGCATAATTTTGTCTGAAAGCATCCAGAAAAAACTTTCTAAAACTGAACAGAAAGTATGACAGACTCACCTTTCTTTAACCTTTTGTGTATTTCTGCAGCGTATAAACACCCTGACTGCTGTGGCTGTAATCATATGAAGCATCAGTCCTTTTTGTAGGATCTTTTGTTGCGGCGCTGTGCAGAGCTAACATGCGAAGGGGCATAATTACACATTCCAGTATGTTAATAAAGTAGTGAGTGCTGATTTAGCTAAGAGGCTCAGTGTGCTCTGTTTAAAGCCAACTTCGCTTCGTTTGAATATTCATCAGAGTCACACTCAGCCGAAGATGAAACAGCCTCATTGTTCATCAGCGGCAGCGTGCCGGCTCGTTCATGTTATGCACATATTAATGATGGGGACAATTCACTTCGAGTGATTCCTAATCTGTTGACAAGAAATCTCTGCAGGCTTTTCAGTCAGTCTGATGCAGATGATGAGGGCATTTTATCTGCCAGTCCCCCTGAGAGCACAAATGTACTCAAATATTCGTCTCCTAGAAGTCATTTTCTTTAACAAATCAGCCTCTGGAAAAAGATTATTCAGCTGTTTGCATCATAAATAAACTAAAGATTTTTAGCACATTATGCAGCAATAATGATTATATAGGAATAAGATAAAGTTAAAATGAATTAAATATGACAAGTTATAATACTAAAGGGACGCCTTGATAATTGGGCATGAATGTATGAAGAGTTACTTCCCTAAAAGCTGAAATATTTCAGCTGGAGTTTGTTTTTTATATTAGTTTGGGATTTTTAGGATCTGGATGTTCAAACTTAATAAAATTAGCTGCAAATTTTCATGATTTTTTATTAGTGATTGCAATGAGAAATTTAAGGAAACACTTTTTATTAAAGGAACTGTATCATGCTATTTTAAAACATTCAGAATAAGGATAGGCCCATGTACTGTTGGAACTGTGGAGACGTCATTTGTTCTGAAAAATGTTAATTTCATGAAACATTTTATCATCCTGGAAATAAGATGTTTGGATTCGATGAGAGTCCGCCTGCACCCATCATCATCCTCATCATCCTCATCATCATCATCAAAGTGTACACAGTACACAAAACCATTAGAACAGACAAAAATAAGATAAAAAATAAAAACAAACATAAGCCCTTATATAACCCTTTAATTTTCTAACATTTTTGTTCTTTGAGCACAAAAAAATGCACTAAGGGTATATAAGGGTTTAAATAAAGGCAACCAAGCATTGCGTTAAAATTATTACATTTTTTTTTCTTTTTTTCTCCCATTTTATTATTATATTTTTAAAATAATTTTTATTGGTGAAGCGCCTTGTACCTCATCTTGAGAGGTACTAAATAAAAAATGTTTAATCCATCCATCCATTTTCTTCCGCTTGTCTGGAGTCGGGTCGCAGGAGCAGCAGCTTAAGGAGGGAAGCCCAGACTTCCCTCTCCCCAGCCACTTCGGCCAGCTCCTCTGGGGGAATCCCAAGGCGTTCCCTGGCCAGCCGAGAGACATAATTCCTCCAGCGTGTCCTGGGTCTTCTTTTAGGTCTCCTCCTGGTTGGACCTGCCTGAAAAACCTCACCAGGGAGGCGTCCAGGAGGCATCCTAATCAGATGCCTGAGCCACCTCAACTGGCTCCTCTCAATGTGGAGCAGCAGCGGGTCTACTCCGAGCCCCTCCCGGATGACCGAGCTTCTGACCCTATCTCTAAGGGAGAGTCCAGCCACCCTGTGGAGAAAACTCATTTCGGCTGCTTGTATCCACGATCTCGTTTTTTCGGTCACTACCCAAAGCTCGTGACCATAGGTGAGGGTAGGAACGTAGATCGACCGGTAAATCAAGAGCTTCGCCTTTCGGCTCAGCTCTCTCTTCACCACGACAGACCGGTACAACGCCCCCATCACTGCAGACGCAGCACCAATCCACCTATCAATCTCGCGCTCCACTCCAAGATACTTGAACTCCTCCACTTGGGGCAGGACCTCGTCCTTGACCAGGAGAAGGCATTCTACCGTTTTCCAACTCAAGACCATGGTCTCGGATTTAGAGGAGCTTTATTAAAACACTAAATACAAAACAAACAAAAAAATGTTTCTTCTTCCTAAAATGTCTTCCAAAATATTTTAGTTTTTATAATTATATTTGATCTTAAAGTAGTTTAATCTTTCAACTTGTACATAATATACAGCAAGTAGCTCAGTGGCCTCGTGGCATGCGTGTTCGCCCTGAGAGATCGTGGGTTCAAATCCACAGGCGGGTCATACCAAAGACTTTAAAAATGGGACCCAATGCCTTCCTGCTTGACACTCAGCATTAAGGAGTTGGATTGAAGGGTTAAATTACCAAATAGTTCCAGAGCGCGGCGGTGTCTGCAGCTCACCGCTCCCCCAGGGGATGGGTCAAATGTGGAGAATAAGTTTCACACCAGTGTGTGTGACAACTAGTGGGACTTTAACTTAACAAACCTTTGTAATGCATCACCGCTGAGATAATCACCACTTGAAAAAAGAAAAACCCCAGAGAAAGAAGTCAAATATGATTTTTTATTCTGTTTCTTCAGATCAGTGGTGATTTTATTCCTTTCATTTGTAACTTTAATCTAAGGCCCTAAGTTTAAGATTCCCCTTTCCTTCACATTTTAACAAGTATGTGGTCAAGGTTAAAACGAGCCAAAATCGTGTTTTCAGAGTAATATTTAAACTTTGTTAAGCAGCTGAAATCCTCCAGACTGAGGCAACTTACTGACCTCTTTAACTGCTGATCCAAACTTAGCAGAGGGAAAAAGTTCCAAAGAATCTCGCTCTTTTAGTTGTACAAATGTAAATTTAAAACAGCAGACTGATTTAGTGTGTGAGATCTCACACACTATGGATTTAAATAGCTCTCAGATAAAAACACTTGAACTCTGTGTGCGTTTTAACACTTTGGATTAGTTTGTTTTGACTTCTCTCTTAGCGGAGCTCATGGCTCGGGGGTTTCGGGGCGGAGGAAAACTGTGATCCACATCCAACCGTTTCCACAACTATTTTTATCACTTGCTAATTAGCAAGACTTTAATTTGTGCTCTGTCCTCCAGACGGACCACAGGGGGTTTAACACTCCACAACCTGGTGCTCAAAGCTCCCCAGTTTTCTGCCTTCCTCCTCCGATACTGCTGACGATGATGAAGATGATGATTTGTGGGATGGTTCAGGATTTTAAATTTATATTTCTTTGTGCTTACTTTTATTTTTAAAGTATTTTAAGTGCATCGTTAAAAATTGTTTGCAGCGAGCAAACATTTTATCTCACCAAAGTGCCAAAAATTTGGTTTTAGCTCCAGTAAAAATCAGGCCTGAATATTAGAACTCGTGATAATTTGTTTGATAGGCAAACACAAAATGATGAGAGCAAAGCTCTTTTCCTGAAAGGACATCTTCTGGGTTTTAGCCGCCGCCTTTTCTTAAATAAAATGAACAAAAATCACCTTCTGACTTCATTGCAAATGTATTAGGTTAAATTAAGCTGAAATGTTTTAGACTTTTATTTTTGCCAAGTTAAAAACTATAAATGTACGTGCATGTGGTTTTTTGATTTTTTTAAACTATTCTTTCCTAAAAGAAGGGGCAGTTTGATATTGTTTTAAGTTTTAAACTAATAGACTATAAAGTGTGACTATAGCCCTAATAATCTCAAACAGAAACAGCTAGAGAAATTAAAACACTGAACAAAAGCTCAGGAGATTAAATCTGACTTTTTTCATCAGAAATGTTTAATTGAAAACACCTTAGTGAGTTTTTTCAGCTCTTGAAGGAGAAAAACAACAACAGTGAGTTAAGGAACACCACAACTATAAAACATCTATAATTTATGTAGAAATTATTTATTTTTTATGTAAGAATAGATTTATGTTCTTATTTGGGGGTAAAAAAGCAATGGGACATTTCATCCAAACTTCCAGATAAACAAGTGGACATCCCTAAAACTGTTGAACTCCACCTGATGCGGACCAATCCTCTGTGGCTTTACAGGTTGAGGAAAAAAAGGGGAAAACTGAGTTTAAATTATCTGAATGCTGTTGTTTTGATTTTAGCTGTAATTAATCTGAAACATTGGAAAAAATATTGTGAATGAAAAGTTTCTGTTTTTCTATTTCTATCAAAACAAAAACCTTCTCTCCTCTCGCTCTCCTGCTGTTTTTTGGATTACATCATAAATAACATTATTATTTTTATCAAGGGAAATTTTTATTAGAAATATTATAATGTTATATTTTATTTTGTGATGATTATCTACAGGAAACCTAACTTTACAGAAACTCAAACTTAAAAATCATATTCATGACAAATGTTCTCTTACCTCCTAAAATATTCCCCTCATTTTAAATTACTGAGTGCATGGGGACAAAACAAATCACTCTCCTATTGTGTTTTTATAATAAATGTCCAGTATTAACATCCCAAAACACACGAGTCCTCAGAAAAATAGAAAGTAGAGCAGACACAAGCTGAAACAGTCCTTTAGTTTTTTTCTCCACCCAGTTAGACGAGTCGGAATCTTGGGCAGAATTCCTCACAGAGACTTCATCCAATAACTGTTGGAGGGGGAAGACGAGAAATTAGTTTTCTGCTCTCTGCTGATATGAAACAATATGAGCTGCAGTGTTTGCTTCGAGTGTGTGTGTGTGTGTGTGTGTGTGTGTGTGAGTGTGTGTGTGTCCATCACCCAGGGCTGCTCGTCTCTCAGCTCTTGTGCTGCTCATCAAATATTTCGATGCTCCAGAAATACGCAAAGTTTCTGTGGATCTCTGAACTTCTGCGGCCAGCAGACATGAAATCTCTGAGATGCTCAAGCTGTCAGTCAACTTAAACCTGATGTCAGTTAAACCTGATGTTTTCATTAAAGCACAAACCAGATGTTTGGAAAAAAATGACCTTTTATTTGACTGATAGCTGATGTCAACATGACTACTGTCAGAGGTTGAAGACTTTGTCATGTTTGTGTCAAATATTGCTGTTTTCTGGACTCCAAACAGAAACAAAGGAGGCAAATGACAGATAAGGTATTTTTGAATGAATCTGCTTATTCAGTATTTCTTTACTTTCTTAATATTTATAGTATACAGCCAATAATAGATTTCAACAATCAAAATTTGTAAATCATTCTTAAAGCTGCTATAGCAAATTTGGAAAAGAAATGAGCGTAAAACATGTTTTCTGCCTCTGAACAACGTTCTAACATAGTATTGCTATAAATACGTTGTGGAGATTAAAAAAATGAATATATATATATATATATATATATATATATATATATATATATATATATATATATATATATATATATATATATAGTGTTTATGAGAGCCATTTTATTATTTGACTTTTCTAAAAGAGTTAGATTAAGTTGTGTTTATTCTGTGCATTTCAATTTCTCTTGCTGTTGCTGTATGGATGTGTGACAGTTTTATTCTCTTATACTCTCTTTTTTATTCTCTTTTTGATGATATTGTTTTTAACTGTTTATGGTTGATGTGTTTTTATTGTGTCATTTACAGCACTTTGTGCATGGATAATGTAAGAAGGTGCTTTATAAATAAAGGATGATGATGATGATGATGATGATGATGAATAAAGATGTTCTCTCGCATTTGTCTTTCTGCTCTCTAGGAAAATGGACACTTTTTCTTTCCCTTTTCCCTTTCCTGCTGCTATTTGTCCTGTTCAGTGTACCTGGAGCGCCTCTCTGCATCTCCCCCTGGACTTTTAACCATGGATCTGTTGAGCTGGTCTCTGAACACAATTGATCAAATTTTCTCTACATTAAAAATGGTGAAGGGACCACCTTCCTGTCCTGATGGAATGCACTCAGATGGATACATAATGGATTTCCGGGGCAATTGGAAGATTATATGTCTGTCGTTGCTGTCCATGGAGGACATAGAAGATATTTATATAAATAGATTAATGATAACCGGGTTTCTGTCGATTGGAGCAGGTGGCTTCCTGGTGTATCGGAAATTTCAGAAGTTGTTGGGAGAAATTGGCAAGCTATCTGACCTCAAAGGATGTGTCGTGCTTCGAACTCTCAAACTCATGCGTTGCACAAACTAAGCTAGATGCTCTGAGCAGCAATCTGGCTGTGATTTTGGACCTCGTCTGCAGAATGGGGAACAACTTGGAGCGGTGCTCAGCTCGGCTTTATGGAAACTGACCCCCTGATTTGGCTGTTTGGAGTCACCCTGGAGACGGCAGAAGGACTTAAAGCAGAGCAACAAGCTCTAGCCTGTACCAAAAGAAGTTTCTGTTATCTTAATCTGGCCCCCCATGTCGGCCTTGAAGGCTGAAGACCTCAAAACTCCCCTGGAGGATGTTATGCAGATGGATGCTCTGCCCCTCCCTCCCTGTTCTTGGCATGGGCCTGTGAGCTCCTTGGATCAGCTTGCCGGGAGATCATTTCTCATCTTAGACGCCGGACACTGTGACTGATTTAGGAGAAAGTTCATGGGCTCATGTACTATTCCTTGAATTTGTTTTTTATTGTATTAGTTTCATTGTTTTTAAACTTAAACTGGGTTCTGTCCCTTTTAAGGTGAAGAAAACGACTCTTAATCAATCTAACCTAGGATGGTTCAAAGTACTCCATTAACTAAACTAGAAAAGCCGCCATAAGGCAATAACAACCAACAAAGCCTCTTAAAGTTAATTGTAATTGTAAGCACTGTTCTGTAGCTGGTAACACTAGATAAAACTGAGACATCCATCTTAAAAGGGAACCAACTATTTGGCTATCAATATCACTAGCTCCAGGCAAGCTTAAAACAAAGTGATCTGGGGACATCCGAGCACTACTGAGTCCCACGCGGGCCTGGCAGTAGTGCTGGGACAAATGAAGTGAGGCTTCAAGGCTTGTATTGAGCAGGAAGGGGGTGTGTCCATGAAGACTCGCTTTGAGGCTTGCTTCATTATGCAGAAAACTACCTGACTGCTGATCCTTACTGAGTCCTTGGTTTACCTACTGTAGATAAACTGTTTGTTTAATGTGTCACTTTTCAAAATAAAAGCTGCTGAAACTCACAGCGCTTTGTGGGTTGTTTTAGGTTGGTCCATGTGTCGATCAGAGTTTCAAGTGGTTGAGCTTGTAGAAAAATAGCTTCATTATTAGTGTTGGTAACTATATTGTTAGTGTCATTTTTTATATTCTTTTGTCATCTTGACTTGTATTAATAGTATTATTTGATGCTGGAGGACAAGAATGTTTTGGTCTGTTCATGGAGGGTGCGCGCATTGACTGCGCCTTCAATTGCACGGATGGGCAGAGGGGGGCGGTGAGGGGCTCTATCTATCAGGGGTGGAGCATGGTGGTGGTGACAGGTGTGCCACCTAATGTCGTTAGTGTAACCCCCCACTTTTGAAGCCAAGCCTATTTCCTTGAATGCAGCAGTAGCTTCATGTTATGTGAACATAAGTATTACACTGTAGGTTTGACATGATGTTTATTATGACTTACCTGTCATGTTTCAACTCCACCAGCAGATGTTGCTATATAAGGCTGAGTAAATGAAGCACTAAATTAAGGTTTGAGCATGAACCTTTAGGTGAAGCAGTTGGCCGTAAAGCTTCATTGCATCATGAGGCTTCATTTGGCCATCAATATCTGGCAGTCTGGGCTTTTTGAAGACTCCACTGGTGATCACTATTTGGGATCAGCTGTGCAGGCTGCATCCAGAGGGAGGAGGGGCAGGAGCAGAGGCTTGTCAGGGCGCTGCCCATGGTGCTGAAACCCGTAGACAGGAGAACCACTCTCCTTGGACTCAAGAGCTGTCCATGGTGCTGAAGGCATGGAGAGCAGAAGGAGTGCTATCAAGGCAGGGACCGTAACAGAAGCACTTTGTGATTTTATCTGTGAAAAGTGCTATATAAATACTTTTCTTCTTCTAGATCTTGCCTGGCAGCTCTTCCTTCCACACGTCGCTTCCCTCTGTGACAAATAGTCAGATCACAGGGGCTTTCCATAAGCAGCCTGAGACGATCCATTTAGAGTAAATATGTCACTGAACAAAGAAAATTACAGTTTGTTCTTGTGTTTTTGTTGGCATTTACTGTTTGACCTGTTTATTGTGCAGTAATACAAGCTAACCCACACAGTGACAGCACTCTTTCACCCCCAGGGTGTGTGTGCTTGTTTTCTCTTTATTACATTTCATTTTTATTCATTTCACTGGAAAATACTTAACTAAGGCATAACAGGCTGTTTGGTTCAAAGAACACACTTACCCTGCTGCTTGTCTTGTGTGAGTAGGTGTGTTACCTGACAGCTGAGAGGCTGAAGCTTGAACAGATCATGTGATCAGAGCTGTGGGTCGACTGAAAAAAGCTGCTGAAGAAAGAAAGTTTACAAAAATCTCCATTTCTTATGAATTTTCATAAAACTGCGTGAAATTATTTTAATCATAACTTTTGCACCAAAAACACTTCATAAAGGCCTAAATATACTTTTTAAATAATATTTTATTTGCTCTGGAGAAACTTCAGAATAAAACTTAAAGCACAATAGCAGCAGAGGATGTAAAACAGAAAAAGCTCTTCACTGGTTTAAAGAAAAACAGAAATTTCACCTTTTGTCCTAAATTAATCTTCAGTTCTGATCCTTGGTGTTCATATAGATAATGAACTCAAACGATTGTTTTGTTCTAAATACTAAAGAATCTGAACCAACAAGCTAATCGATAACAGAAGAGCTGATAATATATAAACAAACAAAAAAGCAACTACTGATGACTTCTTGGAGGGGCATTCCTTTTCTTTCAGATTATATTGACTCATTTTTTTTAATACTAGGGCTCAAATGTGGAATCACTGAGAGTGGGAACTGGACTGAAGTTTTAAAACTAAAACTGTCCAGAACCAAACATTCTCAGATGAACATCTTGATGGAGATGCGTCTGTCCATGCCTGGCTGCAGATCAGTGGAGCGACTCGTTCTTCTCTGATTAACGGCATTAAATAAAACACCTCATAGTAATTGGTGATCATCAAGCTGACTGATCAGAGGTCAGTTTGTGTCACTGTGAGATGCTAAACCAGCTGTGAGACTGAGGAACCTGCAGAAACATATTTTTCATCTGCTAATGAATTCACGGCATGGATTTATAATTTGAACTGCTAAATATATACGTTAAAAGCACACTTGGCAGTTTTGGCTTGCTTTTAGCACCCCCTAGTGTCTGTTAGCAAAACCAAAAGTGAAACTTATCTCCTCACTGTGCGTTTGTCTTTTTAACACCTTGATCTAACTTCTGAAATGTGTTTCACAAAAAGGTTGAAAGCATTCACTCCATCCCTGTAAGAACTTTAGAGTTTTCCACATCATCACTGTGCATTGAGAAAAAGATGTAAACAGATGGCACCATTCTCCATCACAGGGCTGAAAAAAATTATTAAAATAAACACATGCACCATGCAAATGCAGTCAGACCAATAAAGGTTGTGACTTTCATTAAAACTGTTTATAGAGTTTTAGATTTTCTCAGAATTCCTTAATTCTTTAAGATCTTGGATCTCATGACTATGTTTCACAGGAACTACAAACGTCCACATCTGGAGATGGATCACGATCTGATTGTTCAAAATAAATAAATAAATAAAAATAAATAAAGGTTGGAGACTTGTAAATTAATCTATTTTTTACATGAAGCAGGAAGCTAAGCTCAGGCAATAACAAAATTGCAGACCTCAAGTCTGTGTTTTGCCTTGCTCCCCAAAACGATGACAAGCTACCATATTTAGAGTTTAATATGTCTATTTGAAGATGACATCATCTCATAATGATCCTATCTAACACCTCTGACAGTGACTTCATGTATCTGCGTGTGAGATGTGAGCTTGTTGACCTGAGCGTTCAGAACATCAAGTCTTACCTGCCTGCTCTCATCGCGCCTTCCGCTCAGAGAGGCAGCAGCGTGTCAGCTTTCGCCTCATATGCAAGAACAGAATAAAACCTGTGTAATAATGTCTGGTGGCAGAGGGGAGCCAAAGCAATAAAGGAGAACACATTCAGACAACAAGAGGAGCAGAGTGGCTGCAGAGCTTGATGGGAGTGATATTACAGCTATTTGGCTAATAGCCACGGCGCTCATTATGCTGCACAGACAGAGAACAAACAGTCTGGAGAAACAGAGGAGGATGTGGAGGATGTGTTTCAGGCAGGTGAGGCTGCAGGTAGGAAAGTACAGCTGCACCACGCTGGAGTTCTCGCAGGAAATTACTTTATGAAGCTTCAGAACAAGATGTTCACATCCCAGAACATCTTTCATTTTTAAGATATATTAGTAACAATATTTGTCTGATCTAAAACATCTGGTGGAAAATAAATCAACTATTTAAAAATCATAAACAAACATGAACTCAAACTGAAAGTCACATCCTGTTCTCTGGACCAAACAACAGTTTCATCTGAGGTAAAGACCACAGTGTCATCGACACGTAGAAACAACAAGCATCTCTGTTGTCTCTCTAGATGGCTTCACTGTTCAACAACAGAAGTAGACAGACACACAGATGATTGTTGAAGAGCTGAGCAGTTTCATTGTGTTGTCAATCATTTCCATCAGTTTCCACTTCATGTGAGTGAAAGCAGGACACCATCAGAACACTGCAGCTGAGATAAAAATATCAGAAGGTTTAAATCATGAGCTCAGAAGAAAGAGACAAGACCGAAACGGTGTAGCTGGAACGTTTGTGGGCAAAAGGAAATATAATTTAAAATAAAAGCTTTAAAATTGATTCACGTATTTTCTTTTTAATATCAGTACTAAAGCAAAAAAGTGAACATTATTTTAAATGTACTGGTTTGACTAATTAACACCTGTTGCTATTAGATATTAGCCTGGTAATCCATCCTATATATGTGAATATATGAGGGGTGTAGGGGAGGAAACGGCTACTGATTCATTGCTACAGAAATCAGGCAGTGTGCCATACACAAGAAGAAGAAGGAGAAGAAGAAGAAGAAGAAGAAGAAGAAGAAGAAGAAGAAGAAGAAGAAGTCTGTTGTCTCAAAGAAAAGCTCAAGTCTGAATCGTCCAAAGTTTCATGCCAAAGCTGTTTCAATTAAGCGGTTTCTAGATCCAACACCATCTTGTTGTGGCTCCCTGTCTGCTCCTGCCTCTGCAGCCAGCTCCTCGTCAACCTCAACTCTCGACACCTGCTCCCTGCAATTCACCTACTCTGAGACACCTGGTTCAGCAGCTACATAACCCTCAGCCTTCCACCACCACGCTGCCAGATTATTGAACGCCACAAGCAAGTAAATTCTCCAGCCTTTCTTTATTGCCTGACCCACAAATCCTGACCTTGTTTTGTCTCAGATTTACCGTCTTGCCTCATCCCTGCCTGGATTCTCTGCCTCGATCAGAAGCCTGCCTGGAAACCAAACCTTGGATCTGTTCACCGGACCTCTGCCTCTTGCCTGCTCCCCCACGAGTATTATTAGCCCTCCTGGTTCTGACCCTTGCCTGTTCCTGACCCAACCCACGTCTGCCCTCCCAGACGTTTCTGGTAAATCCTTCCAAGCTACAACAATAAAGGAACGTAAACGCCTTACTGTTCTCTGTTGGTTGTCTTCACGGGTCCTCCACCTAGGTCTAACACATCTTTGTACTTTTTCTCTGTCACAGCTCTGGCGCTTAGCCCGCCTAATGTCTCTTGACAAACACGGAGTCATAAGGCAATGATGGAGCGTGGCTAGACCAACCTGCAGGGCAAAATCTTTTCCTACTGCTACAGTTTGTCTATATTTCTTGGCTAATGAGATCTGGATTTCAACTAAAAGAAGATCTTGATGCTAAGCAGCTTAAATATGGTGCTTACACATCTGGGCCAGTACGGAACAGTTCAGGACTGGAATTTGGTTGCACATCTGGGTCATATGTGCGTTTTCCATTCTGAGGTGACTCTTTTTGTCAGACCGTCCGGCTGGAACCAAGGTGACACTGGACTGATTGGCCAGCTGAAATTCACACCTACTGCCTCCGAGTGGCGAGTAGGATCAGCCAGCGGGGGCTTCTATCTCCCCCACTCAGAGCCACGGCAGACGGCTGGAAAAGGGAGCAGAGGAGGAGAGCATTGTGTGTGTGAGAGCAGTTGTTTTGAGGACATGCACAGCAGTGAGAGAGACCAGGGATCAATTTAATAAAATATCAGAGTCTCCAAAAGTAACACAGCTCACGCCCGTCTTTGTTTATCTTATTAAGGAGGACACTGCGCATCTTTGTGCCACCCATGTGCTCGGGGATTTCCGCATTCCTGAGAAATCCATGTGAACAAAAACCGCCTGTTCTATCCCGAACTGACCGTACTGGCCCAGATGTGTAAGCGGCTATAGTCTCCATCCATGAGGTGGAATCCCATCATCATTCCACAGCGGTTTCAGGTTTCCAGAAATGATAAATTTCTTATACAGAACAAGTGAACAGAAAAGAGTTTTCATTTTCTAAATCTAAACGTTTTTGTTGGTGGTGGTTAATAAAATACAGCTGCAGTTCACATCCACAGAACAGAATGTCCAGAGTGTCTACAGGAAACATCCCTGTGAATCCTGAACAGACCCGTCCTCAGAGCCCCCTCTCCTGAATGCATATCAGAACCTGACTTTGTTGGAAATGTGCCGTTACAAAACTTTACCCAGGATCTTACATGAAACGGACATTGTGGGTCTCAGTGATATAATTCAAAATGAACATTTTTTACAATGCTCGTCGTTGGTCTGCACAAAAGATTAGATCATCATAAAAGTATAGACTATCATCAAATACAAAAGGCCTAACAATGGAAAGTAGACACGATGAACCAAATAAATTCAGTTCAGGATCTAAACTTCTAAAATAGCAAACTTCCAGGCAGAAGGAAAGTCTTTCATCAGAGCAGTGAGGAAATATCTCGTTGCAGAAAGTTATTTTGTTTGTAGGAAGTGAAAAAATAATGATTCATTATGAGGAAAGTCAATGTGGCAGAATAACAAGCTGAAATTTAGAGGATTCGTGCTGAATAGGGTGACGTTTTTGATTGATAATATTTACTGAGCAGAGCCTCAGCGACTCGGCTCTGCTTATTAGAGCAGGATTCCAGGCTCCGGTGGTGGAGGTTTGGCAGCTGGAGCAATGGGGTTTGGATGTGAAGGTAAATCCTTCCGCCACACTCGACTGTCACAAGGAATTCAAGTATTTCACAACAGGAGAGAATGGCTCAGATTGCAACTTCTCCAGAGAATACCAGCTCAGGCTGCATTCATTCCAAGATTTTACTGAAGCAACAGAGGCATGCAGAAATCCACTGCACAAATTAGATTAATAATTATTTTCTTGATGAATACTGTTTGGTTTGTCCTTATCCTGCTTTCCTCAAATATTCCTGGTTCAAACCACAGTGGCTTTAATAAAAAAGAACTATAAAAACACACAAAGTCAGTCTGGAAAAATCGTTTCTCCTCACTAAACAGAGCTTAATTAAGCTTGAATGGATAAATCAACAATTCTGAAGTATTTTTTTCATGTAAAAGTTATAAATAATTCCTATTGCCTGTTGGTGATGTCCTTCAGGATTGATGCGCTAATGGCTAGTATGTAAAATCATCAGCAGCAGCAGCAGCTTTATTTGTATAGCACTTTTAACAATCTAAGGGATACCCAAAGTGCTGAACACTACACATTAAAATCATTTGCAAAAAAAGAAAAAAGATTGTATAAAAAAGAACACTACTATTGACAAGAACACTAAACCATAAAACGACACCACTAATTACTGTGCAATGTGCTTAAAAGCTAGTGTGTAAAAAAGCGTCTTAAGCTGTTTTTTAAACACTTCGACTGAGGAGGCCATTCTGATGGTTAGTGGCAAAGCGTTCCACAGCCTTGCTCCTGCAACTGAAAAAGCTCTGTCCCCTCTTGACTTCATTTTTGCTATCGGAGCAACCAGCAGGAACTGATTGGTGGATCGAAGTACGTGAGGAGGTTCGTACAAGCAAAGCAGCTCATGAATGCTGTCATCATGAAATTACTCCAGTCTTTTGAATTCCCCAGAAGTTTGTTTACACTGCCATCAGCTTCACCTCACTGGATTATTTACATGAATTTCTGTGGTTATTTACGAGTATACACCTGGGGATGAAGATGAGTAAAGCCTAGTTTAAACTTCTCCATCTGCAGAGGTGCTGAGACACGCCATTATTCATCATCGCAAGGGCTCTCCAACAGGCTCGCAAGGACGGACGGAGTAGAGCTCAATTTTCAAAATATCCGTTGAAAGCGACGGAGATCGCAAGCCTGTGATTGGTCAGGACGCTGCTTCCTTTAACTTCGTCAACAGCATCGCCAGTCTGCCTCAAAGAAATAAAATGAGAGCCGAATATATATAGTGGCAGATTGAACACAATGTAAACACACTAGAGAGGTGACTGCAATGATAGCTCAGAAAAGTGCTACGCCCTCTGGTGGCAGAGAATTGCTCCACAACACTGACACACCAATGGAGAAGTGTAAAAGCAAAATGTCTCCGTCAATACGTGTGTGTGTGTGAGCGGAAACTTGCTGATGGAGACGTTTAGAGAGATAATATGGAAGTAGAATAAAAGTTCTGAGCACATATGTGAGCAAACAGATAAACAGAATTAGTCATTAGTGTTGCTGCTGATCTGACCCCCAGTCAGAGCAGATAAAACAAAACAAAACATGTGGTTCATCTTCCTCAGATGAAAGTCTCTTTCTACAGTCAGGAGAACGTTGCACATCTCTAATGACTTCAACAAATGACCACACAGAGACAGTCAACATCACTCCCCCATGTTCCTGAACAAAATGTAAACTCTATTTCTCAGAACAAAGGCTGATCAGAGAGCCATATCTACAAGTGGTAATTTAGAAATGATTTATAACTTTATTTTTATGATTATTTCAAACAAACCTTCACCATTCATATGTGTAAATCAGAACAGATACACAGGATGGACCCTTTCTGTTTATACTTAGGCCCTTAAAGTGAAAAAAAAGAGGAAGAGCAAAAGGATTAGTTTCTATATCAACATGATGGGAAGAAAGTCTGATGTTTTCTGATTACTATGCTCTCTTAGCCGACATGCAGCAGAACACCCACATGTTTCTGGTAAAAGTTTGGACTTCTGAAAGTCTGAGGCAACTTTTGAATTTGGGTGAATTTGAATTGAAGACACGGAGGATGAAAGTGTAATGATGCTGTGTGTGTTTGGAAAAATGGAGCTGCTATTCTGCCCTAAACAACAAACTTCTGATTTGAGGGAGTTTCATCCTAACAAGAAAAAGGGGAAAACGTCAAAGTATCGCAGAAACAAATCTGGAAGAAAAATAACCAAAGACTTTGAGCAGCATCAGGACCACTTGCTCTACAGTAGAGCAGTTTTAACAACAATCACCACATCTAATACAGAAGAATAAGGAAAGGGTGCAAAAAATGTTGAGGATTTTTAAAGGGATGTTCAGTCATTTTTAAGTGATGCTCTATCAGTTAGTTTTCAATATTTGGGACCCTATGTGGAGGTGACATCACTGAAAGCGAACAGAGCCTCTAGAAACAGGAAGAAGTCCTCTGACAGAGCAGTACTCATGGGTAGCCAAGTTGTTAACACGTCAGTGGCTAATTTCTATTTTCCATAGATCAAAAATCATAATGATGTTTTAGAACGCTGTATTAGGAAGATGGATGGATGGATGGATGGATGGATGGATGGATGGATGGATGGATGGATAGATGGATGGATGGATGGATGGATGGATGGATGGATGGATGGATGGATGGATGGATGGATGGATGGATGAATCAACAAAGATGGATCACAGGCATCCACGAAGGCTCTGAGGCTACTTCAGTGACAAATTTTCTTACAAAGTTGTTCTAAATATGGGTGGTGAGAGGGAAAGGTCCTACTTTCATAAATTAAATGAAACCGTCACAAAAACATTTGAAAACTTTCCTGCCTAAGTTATTTTCAATTAGTCACCAATAGTAGCATTTGCATTTTGCATAATGCATTTTTTTGTCTTATCTGTTTTTATCTTATCTGTTTGTGTAAAGCTAACTATGTGTCTGTTGCTGCTGCCTCTTGGCCAGATCGTCGTTGTAAATGAGAATGAGTTCTCAATCGACTCATCTGGTTAAATAAAGGTTAAATAAAATAAATAAATAAAATAGCAGCGTGGTAAGATGTTGGGTTTAGTCTCTGGCTGTCTGTGTCCAAATGCAGCTGCAGCACTCAGTGAAAGTCAGTTTTGTCTTTGGTTCTTTTGCTGCACTCAACAATTTATGTGAATTCAGAAAGGCTGGTAGACTAGAGACATACCACACTGATTGGATTAATGGTGTAACAAAACTATTTAATCTCTGACTGGATTACATCTCTTTATTAATAATTCAGATTGACTAATGGAGCTACTGGGCATCAACAACAACACTCCTCCTTGTCCAAGGTCAGCCGTCCATCGTCACACTGGCAGGTAACGATCACCCACCCACATCCTACCGTCCATCTGGAAGGTCAGAGGAACCAGTCGCACCTCACGCCTCTTCACCTTCTGAGGTCAAACTACAGGTGATGCACTTCCACGATGAATCGTTAGGGAGATGGTGATTATGATTACAAATAGATTTACAGTTTAAACAAACTGAGAAAAAAGAGAAGAAAAGGTCAAGGATGCAAAAACATCAGGATGAGGGTGGAAAGGTGGAACGGATATATGATAAAGAGGGAATTCATGAACAGAGGAGAGCAAAGTAAAGATGATAGATGAAGAGAAAAGGTCAGGAGGGGTCAGCAGGAGTGAAAAGGAGGAGGGAGTAAAGGAGGAGGCGTTGTATTATCCATCAGAATCACCCTCACCTCCCACTGAGTGATTGATACCAGCTCTTCCTCCAAAGGCCCTGAGGAGAACCACCTCCTACCTTCATCCATTTATCCATCCATCCATCCATGCCTCCTCCCATGCCTGCATTCCTCCTCTGTTTTCTCTTCTCAGCAGGCTTCTGAGCGACCTGCCCTGAGGCCGACAATGATGGAGAGAGTCCACCATCAGCAGACACACATGAGGAGAGGGGGAGGAGGGGGAAGAGAGGGACAACAAGATCTGAAACATGCAGCACTGGAGTCCATCCATTCACTCCCTCCATTCATCAGCCTCAGAAAAGCTTTTATTTTGGTAACAAATCAAAAAACATACCTTAAAGTTCCTGCATATTTCACATTATTATTATTATTATTATTATCATCTCAACAAACATTCAAACTGACAATAAATAAATAAAAACACACATACCACTGTGAAAAAAAGAGATAAGAAAACTTTGTAAAGCCATTCAAGAAATCTGTTCAGTGCATTTAGGATGATTTAGACTTGTGCTTTTCTTTGAGACATGAGCGATATGGTACTTGATATTTGATTCTCATTCAATGGTGTATGGTGGACTGCCTTGTTGACTGACATCCATACAGGTGAGTATGTCGCTGTTTGTTGCTCTGATTGGTCCTAGCGCCTTCCAGTTGCATGCAGAGACAGTCTGATAGACAACTGTAGACTCCACCCCTATGAGTAAGCCACATTCGGTACACATTACTAACAGTTCTGGACCGACCTGCTGCAGTCTTCACTCGCCCCAGAACAGAATGTTGGAGAATGTATGTATGTGACCTTTATTTAACCAGGAAAGAAAACCCTTGAGATTAAAAATCTCATTTACAAGAGTGTCCTGGCCAAGACAGGCAGCAGCTCAACCAGCAACAAAGATCAACACACATCATAAAAGTCATAAAACATCATAAAAACCAAACAAAAAAACATTAAGATAATCAGCAAAACAACCAGCAGAATCAATAACAGAAATCATGGCATTTACACCCAGATGCCTCAGTATCTAAAATGGTTAATTCCCATTTAAACTCATTCACTGAGACCAGTTCTTTGAAATTCAGCTGGTTCTGGAGCTGATTGGAGAATTTCAAAAACTAAAACATGACAAGGATGACATGGTGCTGTTTGACACTGTAGAAGAAGAAGAAATGATTTCTTGTTATGTTCTTCCTGTGTTTATTTTCTATCTCCATTGGTTTTTCTTGCTGTAAACACGATATAACGATGTTATTGTAAATAAATAGTGTTGTTTTTAAATTAAGGTTAAGAAACATCGCTATACTGTGTTTACAGCAAGAAAAACCAATGGAGAAAGAAGAAATGATTTTTCATATAGCGCATTTCAAAATAAAAATCAGGAGGTGCTTCACAAGAACAAAAAATAAAAACAAAAAATGATTTTATAAATGTAACAAAAATGGGAGGAAAAGGGTAAAAATGATTAAAAATGGGAAAAAAAGAATTGGTAGAAACAGCAGCATGAAGAGAAGCTAGTGAGGAAGAATCAACAGGTCACACCACAGCCAGCCCTGTACGGTGCATTTTGAGGAAGAACAAGCCTTTTGTGTTCAACCATACTAAACATGGACGCTTAATAAAGTTTGTCCCTGACTTGTCGTATTTATTTTATGTACCTTTATTCATTTGACAGTCATTAAAAAATGTCACTCATAAAACTTCTGTGGCATTTTTATTTGGTAGAGGAAGACATTTATGAGTGATCCTCATCATTTGCACAACTTTGGCTCCTTTTTCTTTGCAGGACCAAACAGGTTCAAGTGAAGGTCGTGTTTCAGCAGCAGCAGCTATTATTGCTTCTCACTGCGAATTTACATAAATCTGCTGAGGTCAAGTTTGTTAGCTGCTGTTCACGCTGCCGACTGGCGCTTTGCTGCCACTTTACCTCTGTGAAAAAAGGAGCTATTGTTCGCCATTTCAGTGGAAGGCAGAAGGAAAAAGGCACATAACTGCAGGCGCTGTGTGAAATGTTAAAATGGAGATTAGCCCGGCCACCACAGATCTTGCTTCTAATGATTAAACATCACTCCTTGCATTTCAATGGGAACACTTGTGGCTGCAAGCACTCTGATAAGGTTCCGGATTAATTCACATATATGCAACAGTGAAGCAAGAAGAAAGGCTGTTCTGTTGGAAAGAAAAGCTGCTGGTTCAGATATTTGTCCGCTCAGCTCAGTGTCCTCTGACAGGACAGCTGGAATTAAACAGAAAATCAAATAAAAGCCTTGTAGGCTCTTTACAATGCTGCTGTTTTTTAGGAAGAAACATGAAAACATTTGATAAAACTTTCTGGCTGTTTTACCCAAAATGCAACCAAAAACACACCACAGCTTTGGAATATAAAAAAGTTATTATTATTATTGAGACTTTGCTAATTAACTTACTGAATACTCATGAAAATGCTGTCATTGGCAAACATCAGGAAAACTCAAACATTGAGGGCAGCAGCTGCCTGAGCCAACGGAACGCTGATTTACTGTAAAACTATTTTAACACCATTGATATTCTGTTGCTGGCAAAAAGTCAACAGTTATGTCTTTTATTTGTGATTTTACAAGATAAAGAACCATCATTGATGCGTGTTTTCTCCTGATTTAGTTGATTTTTTAAAATCTTTCTCCTTCTTTTCTGTCCATTGTTTATTCCTGTCGCTCTTGTTTGCACAGCTCCTCACCTGTGTAGCATCTGTAATCATCTCAGCTGTTCCTAGTAAGTAATCAACATATCTGTATATATAGTGTCTCTCAGTCCAGGGTCAGAGTGTTCTGGCATCATTAGTTTCAGGCTGTATTGGTGCCAGTCTCTTAGTTATTTTCTAAGTGGTTTATAAGAACACACCTGCTTTGTTGATGCTTGTGGAGATAACTATGTTCACACTACAGGCTAAAGTTGTCCAAACCTGCCTTTTTTGAGCATATGTGGCTCGTTGCTCTATTTTATGATGGTCTGAATGGAAAAAATCAGAGCCAGGTCAATTCCATGTGGTAAATCAGATCCATATCTGATGCATTTCAGTGACCTCAGTCTGAATGGCCATGTCTCATATCCTAAGTCTTACATTATTGAATCATGGCAGACAGAACAGCTCTGCTCTGCAGAAAACAGGAAGCAGTGAGGTCACCTGTAAACAACGAGAATAAGAAGCTTTCTTTTATCACTTGGTCCTAAATTGGTTGCAAGCAACTGACCAACCATAGATAACTGGACAGAAAAAAAACATTTTAGATATAAGCCTGATGGCCCCAAAGTAGCTGCTGCCAGCTCCGGATCACATCTGTTTGAAAATACTGCGCTGTATTCTGGGAAATTTTTGAGCGAGTGAAGGCAACAAGGCACCTCGCATGTATCCTTGGTCAGTTAGCTATAATGGCAGACAAACGGAGGACAGACGCCTCGGTAGCACATGAGCATCGGAACCGATTGGAACACGCCTTGGTGGTTCCTGATGACGTATCTCCTAGGCAACCGGGGCAGGACCAAGGCATCAATGCGAGGTTCCTTGACGTTGAGAAACACCCTCTGTTGCTGTTTGGCTGCTCTAAGTTGAAAATGCCCGTTTCATGTACACAAAGGCATATGTGCAATGGGGTGGGGGGGGCTGGTCAGAGGGATATTTGATGGATGGATCATGATCCAATCATTAAGAATGAGATGTTCACAATGACTAGATGAAGTGTTTCTAAGACACTTGAAATGTTTGTCTTCTGTTGCTGGAACATGGCGATCAAACATGTAGTTTTGTGTGTCCAGGGTTTCATGCTGCAGAAATGGGTTAAAAAGACCCTTTACTTCCTACTTGCCTGTTCTGCCAAGATTCTGTTTCTATGAGGAAGTATTTGTGTCTGTACAGTTTACTGAAAGGCTATACTTCAGATCAAGCTGCACACATTGTGATATGTTTGTTTATATTTTCTATCTAAGCTGCAGGATGAGGTCTGAACTAAATGTGATAGAAATAATTATGGGTGCAAAGTAATGCTGCTTCCTTAATAAAAGAGCACACCGTGTTGTTCATCTGTGGAATATCTTCAATCCAGGTTGCTGGATCTGTTTAGGAATAGGTTGAATTAAAACTTTTTTTTTTCTTTCAGCTGTTTAGGTTTAATTGTCATTTCCCTTTGTGATGATGCTTCAGGTTTCATCATCACAGCCTCATGAGAGTGATGACAGCAGCTAGTGTGAGAAGCAGCAGAGCTATCGTTCCTTCTTCTCGGTGTGTACTCATTTCTCTAACTTCTCCTCCGTTCATACATCACCTCCCACCCACCGCCTGCCTGACAGCCGAGTAATACCAATTACACAAAACTCTCTGTGTCTTTTCAGCTTTCTATCGCTTCTCTCCAAGCCAAAAATTTATTTCCCTAACACGTAACACCAGCCTCTTCCTCTCCTCCCTGTCCTCCTCTTCATCTTCCTGCTCATCAGGCTGGAGTGTGAAGCTGGCTGAAAGCGACTGTCGCTGCTGCTAATCTTGGCTCCAGAGGGAGAAAACTTTTAAGTTCTGCTCTGCTATGCGTTACAAAGCACAAACAATTAAATTTTACAGCTTTGTTCCTATTCTGTTTATTATTCACACATTTGTCTTTGACTATGAAGTTACCAAAATTAGAAACTAACATACAAGTATCTAAACAAAAAAACAGTAGCAGCACCAAAATACGTATATAATTTACTTGCTTATTTTCTCATGTTTCCTCTTTTTTATTTCCATAAAGTTGAACTTAAACAATTGAATAGATGAACGACCCTTTTACACCTATGTCACCTGATCACTTGGGCCCACCATGGTGGACGTCAACAGTGAGTTACAGGAACATTTAATGGAGTGCAAAAGTGGTAATTGAAATTGTTGTTTTAGCATGGCTTCTGCTAGTCCAAGCCCAGTTTGCTTGTCAGAAGAAGTAGTACACTTAGCTGGGGCTCCTGTGGTATTTACAAAAGTTAACTAGCTCAGAAATCTATCCTTACCTCCTGAATCGTATGATGTAAAATGTTTTTGCTGCAAATCTGTGAATACTTTGAGGACTGACAGTCCTTTTGGTTGATAGCTGCCATCCATCTCCATCCATCCATCCATTTCCAATGACATCATGTCAGATTCCACCAATATGTTCTGTGGGGTACTGCTCCTTTAAGGATTCTGAGTTCTATAAACTGGCTGAACTAGAGTGCCTATCAGCGATCACTAGCTGTCTAGAAGATAACTTCCTTCAGTTAAACTCTGAAAAGACTGAATGTCTGATCATTGCCCCTGAGAGCATGGCTCCTCTGATTAGTCAACAACTTGGTCATTTAGCTTCTGTCATCAAGTCAAACATGAGAAATTTGGGTGTTGTCTTTGACCAATCAATGTCTCTTGAAGGTCACTCCAAAACGCTGGTCAGAAACTGTTTTTATCACTTGAGAAATATCTCCAAACTGCGAAGGTTGGCGTCAAAACATGAGCTTGAAATGTTTATCCATGCCTTTATCTCCTCCAGTCTAGATTACTGTAACACACTTTTCACATGTTTTAATAATAAAGCCCTTGACCGCCTTCAGTTGGTCCAGAACTCTGCAGCGAGTCTCCTAACTGGAGCAAACAGAAGAGCTCACATCACTCCTATTCTGATGTCTCTGCACTGGTTACCATTAACTTTAGAATTCAATTTAGGATCCTTTTTATAACTTTCAGGGCTCTACATGGCCAAGCTCCTCCTTATATTACTGAACTGTTAAAGCCTTATGCTCCAACCCGAGCCCTCAGGTCCACAAACCAGAACCTCCTAGAACAGGGGTCTGGAGTGCTGGTATCCAGCACATTTTAGTTTTAACTCTCTTTCATCACACCTGATTTAAATCAGCAGGTAATTAACAGGCTTCTGCAAAGCCTGATGAGCTGCTGCACTGGTGATTCAACCACTGAATCAACTGTGTTGGAGCAGAGAAACCACTAAAACATGCTGAATACCAGCCCTCCGGGTCTGAAATTGAACACCCCTGATCCAGAATTTCCAAAGACCAGATATAAAAGTCGAGGTGATCACTCTTTCCAGGCTGTTGCACCCTGACTTTGGAATGAACTTCCTTTATCCTTACATGTTATTGACAGTCTGGTCACCTTTAAAAAGCAGCTGAAGACCCTTTTTATTTAAAACTGCTTTTACTTAAATCTTTTGTGTTTTTATTCTTTTTTTTAACTCAAATTTATAATCATCTTTCATTTGTTTTGTCAATTTATAATTTTATGACTTTGTGTTTTCTGATTCTGATTATTTTATATTTGGTTGTTTGATAATTCTATGATTTTCTGACTTTATGATTTGTTTTGTTGATCTTTGTGATTCTCTTTCTGTGGTAAGTGCTATACAAATCAAATTTACTTACTTATCTCTGTCTTCTGTCCCCATCAGAAGTTATAAAGACAGGTTGGATCAGCATCCCTGTCTGTTACTGCAGCTGACCATGCAACAAGCTATTACTACCTCAACAAAATAAAAGTGATATAAGGCCACAAATTGGCTTGTTTTAGACTAGCTTAATGGAGTTTTAATGCATGAAAGTAGATTCTTTGATGTCCATCATGCTGCAAGAACAGCTTGATTTGACGTGCAAAACCATGTTGAACTATTTTTCTGCTACATCTAGGGATGGGTACTGGAATCGGTACTTTTTAAGGCACTGACCAAATTCCGTAGAACCGACCAAGTACCGGTTCACGTGACATGAAACGGTGCCTTGTTTCGGTACCTGACCTTCATAACGAGAACTTGCGATACAGCAATTTGCCAAGATAGACAGCAGCGCCGGTGTCATGTCGATATGTGTTCCCCCCTCGAGAAGTGTTTCACTGGCGCAAAAGCGTATGTCATCAATCACTGCGGGCAGGGCCAGCTGTAAACAGAGCAAGCAGCATGGCAGAGAGGAAGACCTCTAAAGTTTGGGTCCAGTTCACTAAATGGGATGGGTAACTGGGTGACGAAGAAACCAGCAACAACGATATAAGTGAGGCTCCATCGTCTTTACCTGCTCCAGCAGGTAAATAAACTGTTTAACATAACGTTAGCTTGATATATTAGCTTCCGTTAGCTAATGGTGCGTTCGCTTTCTCCTCGGAACTTGGAAATTCCGACTAGGAGAAAGCGAATGTGCGCTAAAGTTTGGCTTCACTTCACTAAATGCGGTGGGTGATTGGGTGATGATGAAACCAGCGCCAACGATCTAAGTGTGGCATCATCGTCTAAATCTGCTCCAGCAGCAAAATAAACTGTTTAAAATTAACGTTAGTTTGATAGTTTAGCTTCCTTTAACATTGCTATCAGCTAATGGTGCGTTCACTTTCTCCTCGTAAATTCCGACTTCCAAGGAGAATAGGAGCTGGGTTTTAATTTCTGCATCATTTAGAAACAGTTGTGGTTAAAGGTTTTCATATTGAAGAATTTTGTACAACACTACGAAAATACAAACAGTTGTATGTTATTTATTGTGATGTTTATCAAATATGGTTATATACTGAGAGCAAATATATATTTAAATAAAAAAGAGATTTAAATAATTATTAAACACTCAAAAGTATCAAAAATAGGTACCGTTAAGTACCGGTATTGATTTGTAGGTACCGGGAATTGGTACCGTATCGATTCAAATGTCAAAGGTACCCATCCCTAGCTACATCACTGTATCATCGATATATACAATAACTAAAATCTATACAAAAGAAGGTAAAGTCATAATAAAATCTTTTGCCCCTTAGTGGCTGGTTCCAGTAAAAGTTTTAAATCCCATCCCCCATGTCATCAAATGTTTTCTTGAGGAAAAAAAAACCTGGGTGTGGATTTTGTTAAAGTTTTAAAGTACCTTGTGGTAAAGATCCAGATTTTATATATATATATATTTTAAGAAACCAATAAAAATCTATACAACTTTTGCAAACTTTTTGCTGCCTCTTGGCCAGGACTCCCTTGAAAATGAGGTTTTTAATCTCAATGGGACCTTCTTGGTTAAATAAAGAATAAATAAATAAAAAAAATAAATAATGTTAAAAAAAACTCAAATAGATAAATAGTCTTAGTATATCTACAGTTTATTCTTTTTTCTGAAAAACTGTTAACTTTGGAAAAAAATATTGAGGAAAATATAAACAAATCAAATGATTTTTAAATTATAATTACACGACTCATTTGTACAGTTTGTGGCAGATTTAGTTCTTCATGAATGTGACCTTTAAATAGGTGATTTAGTGTATTTGATTCCCTCCATTTTGACCATCTTTTCATTCTTTTTCTTTCTTTTCTGCTTTGAGCTGATTTAACCACGAGAATCAATAAGGTTTCATCTTACAATATTATATTATCTTCCGTTTCCTGTTTTAGGTTCACTTTACATCTTTGCTTCCTCTGAAAGCACATTACAGAGAGCCGCTCGGAGTCCTGAGAGAGTCGAGTTAAAGATAGAAGGTGAATGAGTGCAGGTACAGAGAGCTGAAAGGAAGGAAATGAAAGATGTAAGGAAAAGGAATAGATACAAAGGAGGAAGCAGAGTAAGAACATTCTTTTCCTTTAGAAATGGATGGATGGAAGTGGAGAAATGAAGAAACAGAAGAGTAAAAACTTGGAAGATGTAAGGAATTGGAGAATCAAAGGAAGGGAGAGATGAAAGAGAGAAAAAGCAAGACAGAATACAGAGATATGAGAAAGAGGGAGAAGAGAAGTGACTAAAGATAAAAGGAGAGGGAAAGACAAAAGACAAGAAATATTAAAGAAGTCTAAAAGTGAGTTTAATAAGACAAATTAACAGTGATGGAGAAAGGAGGCAAAAACTAAAAAACTTCAAGGAGGAAGTCATTGAGAAAAAAGAAAAGAAAACAGAAGAATGCAGGAAGACAAATGAAAGGAAAAGAATGAAAAATAAATTCCCTCGGGAAATGATGAGAGAAAATTAGGGCTAACTGGTGTGGAGAAGGGAATGTGTTGAAAAGAAGACAAAACCAACAGAAAATGCAAGAAAAAAGAATGAATTAAGATAGCGGAGGGACAAAGGAACAGGTGGTTTATGATGTGTAAAGAGCACAAAATCCACTTGTAGAGGTAAACAAGGAATAATGAGATGTAGGCATGAAAACAAGGAACATGGGAAGAAAAATGAAAATCAAATGAAACTAAAGTGAAATAATAAAAGGATGGAGAGAAACAAAAGCAGACAAACAGTCTAAATAAACAGACGGAGAAGCGGGATGGAGTTATGAAACCTTTGGGGAAAAGAAGGCAGATAAAAGCAACCTGCTGGAACTGTGTCATCCTCTTCAAAACAAGATAATATTTTCATTTGTTGTTCCCAGAAATATTGTGTGGCAATGAATTTAATCATATTGCCCTGAATTTCATTTTCCTGCTGTAATGCGATGCAACAGCGCTATAAGCAGAGTGTCATAAACGCCCTCCTCCGAGTGCGTTTGATATTCCTCATCCACCGCAGCCGCATGCAGGGTTTGTTTTCACTCAAATGTGATTGGGTGGCGTCTTGCTTTGGGGCACGACACACTGCAACTTGAGAATTTGCGAGTCAATTTCCTGAAGTGGAATCCAATAAAATTGAAAAAGCCGAGACAAGATGATTTTTTTTAAGGAACATCAGGAGAGCGGTGTTGAAAAAGACAGGAAGTGACTGAGTCTGATGATAAAAACTGCTCAGTATCACAGACCTGGGCTGCAAAATCCAGTTCCACCTCCAGAGGATTCACATCATTTCACACGATTTCTCTGGATTTATCAGCAGTTTCACAAACCGCAGAGAAAACACATTGAGGAGTAGAAAACAACACCAACTCTAGTAAAATGATTGTTTGTATACTGCAGAAAATGACTTTCATTAAGTGAAAAAAACATGTTTTTAGAGATATTCTTATGTTTGTCTAAAAAGAAAAAAATATTATCTGCAAAAACAGCACTACTTGAAATAAGGTAAACATATATACATGTTATCCAAATTTTTTTGTTTTGAGTAAAAGTATGCCAATGTGGTGAGCTAAAGTTGCTTGGCAAGAATTCTTAAAACTAGTGAATCTAAAGTTAGATTTATTCTCTGAGGAAAAAAATAGTGAAAATAGGGTTAAGTTAAAATGTTGAGGAAAAAATTAAAAGTCCAGCATAAAGATGAAAAGTTATTTATGTAATAAAATTAATCATTAAGAAAAAAAATAGCTTAAACATGTTGGGGGGGGGGGGGGGGGGGGGGTAAAATTGTCCAGAAAAGTACAAGAAAAAAAACTATATCCAGAAAAAAAGTCTTAAAGCAGCATTCTGCAACTTTGCAGTGATATGGTCTCTGTCGCCTCTAGAGGCTTGCTGCGTAACGTCACTGTCGTAACATTAAATCTCTCTCTCGGGCACAAGAGGCATGCTTACATTCCTAATATCAGGCAAAACAACAACAACAAACTTTTCCACCTCCACACATTGAATAAATAGTTTTATCAGGCCTGTATAACAACTTTATACCCGACCAAACACCCTGGTGAAATCATTTATTACTTACCTAGCCATTAGCAGCACGGCTAGGTTAGAGTCCGTAGTTCATGCCTTTCTTTCTAAAAGAGCTCTCCGGTGAGGAAAAGATGGCCCAATAATAACTCTGGTCTTTGCTCTTGCACTATAACGTTCTTTTCTTTTCCTAGATTCCTTTGATAAGGGATTTCTAGCTTTCTTTGGTGAATCTGCCACTGCTAAACACCAAGTCTGCGTTATACAATTATGGTAAGCCAAAGGGATAAAAAAATGCGCGTTCTAAACTCACATTATGACTGTTATGAGTCACATAATGCTCGCTTTAGAACATGTGAGTTTTTGCCCCCTTTGGTGTCAAAACGCGCGTTCAGGACGCGCATTTTGGCGGACATAGAACGCATGCTTTTTTTTATCCCTTTGGCTTGCCATATTCTGCCGTAAAACCACAACCAGTCAGTACATTATGTGGCTACCTGAAGCACAAAAAATGTGTATTGTGCAGTAAACAGACGTGGGAACCCCCAACACTATCACAGGTATGAAAATGAACATAATAGATAATAGTATGATGCAAAAACTTTACAAAAAAGCATAATTTTAAGGGGTAAAAGTTGCAGAATGTTGCTTTAATGAATTAATAATGTGGCATTTTATGGATCTGATCTGACAGTTTTTTTTTTGTTTTTTTGCATCACATATTTTGAGATACAGTGTGTTTGAGACACTTATTAAGATTAAAGCTGGAGTTCAGCTGTGGACGCTGCAACAAAAATGACCAAAACATGATGTGCACCCTTTTCACTGTGACGACATTTAAGTCCTTCATGAAGAGGTGAATGAAGGAAGACAAAAATACTTCTGTTTCAATGTGTAAACTCCACAAGGAATGTAAATTTTGTAGTAGATTTAAAAAAAAAAAAAAAAAAAGTTCAGATGCTCTGATTCTGGTTATGGTAACACCAGGGTATGGTAACCCCCACTGGTTGAACCTTGATCGTTGGACCACCAAATAGATGTAGTAGATTTAATTGTAAAAATGTCCAAAATTCATAATATATATATATATATATATATATATATATATATATATATATATATATATATATATATAAATCAAATTCTTCAAAGAGTTTAAAGGCAAACGCAAACCTGCTAGAGATGAAGCGAAGGATTTAGCAACCACATGGATCCCAAAGTCTGACAATGGATCGATCTGACTTTTCACTCAACGTTTGCCTTTGTTATTTATTTATCTATTTATTTTTCAATGGTCCAAGAGCTCCATGAGTTGAAACAGAAAAACATTGTGGTTGAAGAAAAAGGGCTGCCATCTTGGATCTTCGGGCATCAAATTGAGCTGATTTGTTCAGCAGAGCTTTGAAAAACAATCAGGCCAAACGGGATGCTTGTGTGACAGTTTGTGCAATTCCTGTGACATTTAGCTTTTATGCATCCTGCTACACAGATAAAGATCATTTATAAACACGTTACTGCTGTTACTCATGAGCTGGAGCAGTTTATTATTGGTTAGTCTGACACAAAACAAAGTTAAGGGTAGTTTCAGGATCTAGATGAATAATGTACTTGATTCAAAATGTTATTAACCCTTTAACTTCCGCAGCAAGAAGAACAGTCTTCTGGACATTTGTCATAGCATTCTTTCCCATGATTGTGTAGCCTTCTTCTTCTTCTTTGGTGTTTTATGTGCAATTGACAAATTAACCAATAACCCTAAACCCTCCTCCCCACCCTCGAGTCACTGAATGTTTAGATTGTTAACACTTAAGAAACCTGTTAACACAGCTGAAACCTTTGCAGCTGTTTTTAGTTAATTAACTGATTAGGGTGTGACACAATGACCATCCAATATTTAACTTTTCATAATAATCTAATTATCTGAGCTTTGAATTTTGGGTTTTCATAATCATGAAAACTACAGGAAATAAAGGCTTGACATATTTCACTCTGTGGGATGAATTTCTATATGAAAGTTTCTTGTTCTGAAATATGTGACGCAAAAGTAATGAACTTTTTCATATTATTCAAATTTTTGAAGATTTAAAAGAATAAAATATACTGCTGCACTCGTTTTAAGGTTCATGCTGCTTTTCTAGGTGGATTCAAAACAGTATTTCACATGTTTTAAGAACAAAAACGAGTGCCACAACAGAGAATGTGACAACAGATCAAAGGAGAACTGTTTTAATTGCTTTATTTTTATGACCATGGAAGAAAAGATCAAAATGTTTCAGGTGGACCACAGATCTCAAGTGAACTGAGTTTTTAAGGTTCAACAAATAAACGTATATGTGTTGGCTGTAAGATGTCACCTGGTTAGTTACAAACCTGCTAAACAAACAGAGAGGGAGACGTCACATTTCTTTGACTGAATGTATTTTATTGTAAAGCTATAAGGAAGGAGTAATTACAAGATATTTCTTTGATTTGCTCAGCAAAAATAAAAGACCACATTTTATTTTCAAATTCAAACATGCGGATGTAGATTTAGAAAAACAAAACGGATGAAGACGAAACAAACACATCACCAGACTTCCTCCAAGAAAACCAAAAGACCAAAAAACTCAGCAGAACTCAGCGTGTGCCGGGACAAAAATGACCAAACAAAACATGTTGAAGGGAGTGAATGATCGGGAGGAGAAACGCCTTCGTCCTCCGCTCCGAGCCTCCTACGTTTAATAAAACCTACGGTACTTTAGACGATATAATCCTACAGGTCAAAGGTCAGATTTCCTTCACGTTGTTTGAATATATATAGTTTTTCATCAAAACCTACACTTGCATGTACATAAAACTGTACAAAAAACAAGGCATCACTAGCATTTTTCTATATAAATATAACCAACCAACACTTAGGCTACAAACGTGGACTTTCTGTCAGGACAAAAGTGACTCGGCAGCTCTGCCCTGCTGTTTTCTTCTAATTTCTAACAGGAAAACGAGCTGTAGTGGCACTGTCAAATCTTTTTTTATGGTCAGTATTGGAACAATACTTTCGCCAGCGTCTAACGACCATTTGGAAAATTTGTGAGAAAACTGACACCCTTCATATTTTTTACTTTTTTCATGCTGACATTACCGTCATGAAGCAAATCTGTACCAACAGATCATTTATTCAGTTATTTTCTCAGAAGCTCTGAAGGTAAAACCATGTGGTCCTCAAAGACAACAATACAGCATCTCAACATTCTGAGTCACGAACGTTCGGACTAATGACAGGATTTATTATTTAATCTGCATTTTTATTATGTTTAAATAATTGAGTGTAGATGCTGTTTTTTTTCTCTGCTTTGATTGTTTTTAAGCACTTTGAGGAAAAGAATTTCTTGCAGAAATAATCAGATTTTTTTAAAACTGATTTTCCATCTGCAAAAAAGGAATTCACGTCGGTTCGATTTTTCTATTCTAAATTTGTGGCTACCCCTCACATTCCTTTGAAACGAGACGATTCTGAAGTTTCAAACTTTCACCAACATTTTTAACGTTCCCTTTTCCGTATTTTTCTCAGCTCATTACAGTTTTGTTCATAACTGAGTAAAGAAATAGAAAACAGTTCATTCTGCCTGTTTAGCAAAAAGAGCCATCATTTACACGTCTGGTTAAAAAACAGCAACAACCACTTATTTTCATACAGTTTGTCTATAGCAGTGTTGACCCCATAACATTGATAAAACAACTGTGACAACAACAAAAATGTATAATATTTATAAAGTTGGCTTGTCTCATGCTCGGCTGCGGCCTCGTCCTCGGAGGCTTCAGTGTCGTTATAATACACAACTAAAAAAACAGCCAACCGCTCTGAAATCATCACGTAAACGAGTCTGCTGCACTTGACTCGTCAGCCTGCGTGTCCCTCAGAAATCTGCACTGATGATGTTCAAACAGAACCTTGAAAAAAAAATCAAGACTTAAATTCAGAGTGATGCTAAAGAACTGGTGGCAATGGTTGCAACTTTTCAGACCATAAACTACTGACACATTTGTCCCTCCGAAGTCTGAACTAAAATAAATCTGTTTCTTGATTCAAGCAGAACGCAGATGCAGCTTTATGCTGTTTATTCAGTCATCAAGAGACTTGGAATCATTTGGGTGAAAATAAATCCAGTTTCTCAGAAATCACTGGTCACTAGAAAGCACACCAATTATGACTCTTTTGGCTTTTCACACATCTGCTAATGACTCAGCAGGATCCTAAAATATTTTTTTCACGCAGCTATTTTGAATTTAACGAGCAGGAGTGTGTAATATTTGAGCGATGTCCTGGAGACGATAAACTGTGACCAACAAGCTCTTCATCTGGTTTCCTGAAACCAGCCCTGATGAGTGAACGGTGATGGTTTGGTACCATTACAGCCCTGGTAACTACTGGGCATTGCCTTTGGCTACTATAGTTGTGGAAATTAGAACTGGATGTTAGAAATAGCCAAATATAGTTTACTGTGTAAAGTTATTTGAACATTTATGTCAACATTTTACCTTTAATTATGGAAATGCTTTGTTGACTTGCTTTCTTAGCACTTCAAATGATTTCATCATCGTTTTGAGTTTCTTTTGAAATGAGTCAGTTTTAGTTTTTGTAGTTAGAAATTTTACTAGTTGCTTGCACAGTGGTGCAGTGGTTAGTGCTGTTGCTTTGCAGCAAGGAGGTCCCAGGTTTGCATCCTAGCCTGGAGTCTCTCTGCATGGAGTTTGCATGTTCTCCCTGTGCACGTGTGGGTTCTCCCCGGGTACTCCGGTTTCCTCCCAAATCCAAAAAAATGACTGTCAGGTTGATTGTTCTGTCTAAATTGGACTGGCAAATTGTCTAGGGTGTACCCCTCCTGCATGCCCAGAGACCGCTGGTGATAGGCACCAGCCCCCCGTGACCCTGCGTGGATAAGCGGGTATAGATAATGCATGGATGGATGGATTTTACTAGGTTGACATGCATGACTTTTCCCATGATTTTCTTGACTCCCGTGTTGTTTTTCCGTGTTTCTATGTGCATCATCAATGCAGATTTCTTTTTCCATCACAGCAACAATGAGTCAAAAGGCGTCGACTCGTTCTCGACTGAAGATCAGCGGTCAGCAGAGTCTAAATGTGTCTGAGGCTTGTAACAGCGCTGAGTGAGCGGCGAGTAAAAACTCTGAAACTAAACACACGTTACTTGAATAATAAAAACAACACAGCTGGATCGGGGTGTTTTAAGTTACAATGGAATAAAAACACGTGTGAACTTTTGAAATCAATTATTCATCAATTTTACAGTGTGGAAAAAGAACATTTTCTCTTAAAGCTGCATTAATTTTCATTATTCATCACCCTGCAGGGGGAATTGAACACATGTTAAATATAACACATCACACATCTAAGACCAGTTTAATCTGACTTCTTTCTGTTTTTGTTCTTGTGTTTTTGAAACAACGTCAGATTCCAGATGGCTGAAGTGTCCGCTCGTGTGGTGGTTAATTGAACTCATCTGGATTATTGCAGCTTTAAGGATCTGCCAAACATGAGACACAAAGTGTATTTTAAGAAACAAAACTTTCATGTGAAACGCAGCAGTCGGCGTCATACATAAATAATGTCTGTCAGTGGTAAACCAGTGTTTTCTAAAAATAAACCAAAGCATTTCCACCAGATATTTATGCATTTAAGTCAGAAATCGAAAGGTCTAGGAAGAGTTTCAGAAGTGAACCAGAGCTCTTTAGATGTTAATAATAAATCAAAGGGGTTTCAACAGTTACATAAAACTCCAGTTTATCTGTTAAAAATAAAAAATTAAAACTCTATCCTTATCTTTAGATATCTGGGGTTTTCATGAAGCCTTAAACAAGAAGCTTTACTACATTTATGCATTAGTTTGTCCATCTGAGGTCCAGCGTGATATTTATGCAAACATTTTTTCTGAATTTTAACGCCGCCGCAGCATCAGAAATATACAATTCTGTCACCAGAAAGCAGATTTGAGAGTGAATGTTCATGCAGAGCGGCCACTTCACATCGCTCTCCCTGCAGACACACTCGCAGACTGTCAGAGTGTGTGACAGCAGGTCCCCTGGGGCCTGATGGGTAGGTCGCCGGGTTGGGGGCAGCGTCTGGGGGGGGGCTGGGTTCTCCTCCAGGGAGCAGGAAGTGTTTGCTTGACACTTTGGATCCTCTGGATGCTCACAGACTGCCAGTCAAAGATTTGGAACCCCAAATTTTATCAGAGCATCCCAAAATCTGCAGCCTATTTACAAACAGACTGTGGTAATAGTCTGGAAAAACTAACGTCAGATAAAAGTCTTCTGAATTAAAACTTTAAGGTTTAGAAAATCTGGCTTTTTGTTACTTTAATTTTGCACAACAGTGACGCTAGAAGAGATTTATTTTATGTTTTGCATGTTCCCACATTTGATGGTTTTTATATTTGAACTTCTGGCCAGATTTCAACATATTTGTTAGAACAATATGACAGATTGTTTTAGGATAACTGAATAAACAAACGCAGAGCCTCAATGTATTCTGCTGCAGCTGTTTTTGTTTTGTTTGTTTGGTTTTTGTTTTGACAGCTTCTGGACTAAATCACAACTTCAGAGAAGTAAGGGACAACTTTTTCACAGATTAGAATAACTTCACTTATTACTGTAAATACAATAAAATAATAATAATAGATTTTAAGAGCCAAATAAGTATTTTGGACATTATTCCAGAAACGTCTAAACTCCTGGAATGCTTTCATTCTGACTGTTCCCAGAAACAGATAAAAAATATAAATGCTTTGGAGGATGTTTGTTTGTGATTTGATTTCCTCATTACTGATGTTTGTTCAATGTTAACCAATGAAAGTGGAGGTTAAACATTTTTTGTAGTTTTGAGGTCAGGAAACTAAAAGATTTCAGACAAATCAGTGTGTAAAAGTTGTTTTTTTAATAAATCACATCTGTGTTTTTCTGCTGTTGTTCTGTAATCTACATTTATTATTATAACTGACTAGGATTTGCAAGAAAGTCCTGAAATAATCTCGAAATGTCCTCATGTGAGCCTCAGGGTTTTGTTCTCGTGACACTGGACGTTTGGATGACAAATGATCTCTAAACACTCACGGCTGTCACTGATGTCTAGAATCATTCTCAGTGTAGGTTCTCAAGGAAATGTTTTGGCATTTAATTTTTATATTCTGAGAAGAGTCAAAATGTCTAATTTAATGTCTGATCACAAAACAAACTTTGGAGAAGCGTGGGAATTCTGAAACAGGCATTCAAATCAATTCAAAAATAAAAATATTGGCCACGTTTAGAAACAAATAAGACTTTTGAGACAAAATTTTGAGAAATATCCTGACATTTTCACAAATATGGCATCGTTATTACCCTTCATTAACAATATCTACATATAAAAGTGTCCTATGTACCAATTCAGTGACAATTTTTAAAAAATTCACCATTTTGAGACTAGTGAGATAATAAATGCACTGCTGTCCAATCTAATCAGAATAAATGAATGAGTTTTACTGGCTGCTCTAAACCTCACAAATGTGACACAATAATAATAATAAAATTGATGGAATGGCTGCTTTTATTTTGGTTTGATATTCGTTTTTTGATCTTGACCTGAACTCCCGGAACACCCGTGGGGATTAACTGAACACAAAAATAAATGACTCCAAACTGTTTTAAAAACACAATCTAAGGTTTGTTGTGTTTTCATGACTTTAATAAGCAAACTAACCTCTGAGAGTGTACCAACACACTCCAGCAGCGCTTGTGTTTGCTGGCTCCGACTCTCCTGTGAGGTAAAGCTAACAGCACTGAATCCACCGTAGATTACCAGAGGCACTGGGTTCTCTTCTGAGGTTAATTGGTGCCAAAGAGTTGAAGCTAAACTGACACTAGACAGCCTGCGACCCATTTCCTTTATCTTTACATAACACAGCACACAGGCCTCCTGGGAGTCCTACCGCCCAGCCCGGTACAGGCCAACCCCGGATGAAGAGGATAAAATCACTTAGCTGAGCTGGAAGGAAGAAAGGAAGGAGAAAAGTGGAGGTGGACCTCCATGTTGGAGCTGTAAATAATCAATCAGCGCTCCGGCATTAAATCACAGATGGAGGATGAGGAGCGCGACGTCCTGCGGCAGCAGCCGTGAACTCTAAATCTCAGTCAGGGAGGCTGAATGGAGCCTGAGTTATGGCTGACAAATGTGTGTCGTCGTGTGAGCGTGAGCTTTCTAAACGGGCAACAATACATCAAGGATAAATCAATCACACCGCGTTCAGACAGAAGACGGGCTAGAGTAACGATCACAAAAGATAGGTCAAGGTGTGCAACCAGGTCAGCTCCAGAACCAGAGACCGGACCGCAGGAACACCAGAGAGCAGTAGGTCTGGTCCAGAACCAGAGAACGAACCACAGAGAACCAACAGAACCAGAGGAAACATGCCTGATGATGCTGTTGGTAATAAAACGAGACCAGACCCTAATTTAGCGTCTGTTTCTGATCAGCACGGTCCTGCTGCTTCTGTGATGAGAGACGATCGATTAAAGGAGACTTTTTATTACCCAGTTTTTTAGAATAAAGTCAGTGTTGAGACTGAAATGGTGCAAAATTAAAGTCAAAACACAATCTGTACAGAACTTTGATGAAATTTTGTCCAAGATCCTATAAGGGTTACAACAGGTTCCACTTCCTCAACTGAATTTTATTTTTCATTACTACTGCAACCTTTTATTCTTTTTTTTTGAAATATTTCAACTATATTTTCTTAACTGAAAATCAAACAGATGATGATACGTTTTTCTGAGTAGCCCTCACAGTCAGAGCATTGGACTCAGATCTTTTTCTGTAAAAACCAATAAAGTTTAAAACAATTAAACTTATTTAATCCTGTCCTAGTATATTGTCTATGATAGATCTGTGATGCTGCCTGTGTCCACACAGGTTGAAATGCACAGAAATACTGAAGGTATTCTTGTTTTTGTCCTGGTGGAGACATCTGGACACGTTATTTTCAGAGATGAAGAATGTAACTCCACTACCACACACTGTGTGCCTCATTTTCTGCACGTTGAAATCTAATTTTCTTCTATGAAGTAATAACCATGAGATTTAACTGTTTTAATTCCTCCTAGTAATGACAGCTGGAAAACAGATTATTGGGGGACAAAGCGAAATCCACTAGTTTAGAGCAGAAAAACTGATTTGTAAAGTTTTGTGCCTTTTTCTCTTTCCAAACTGAACTGTGAGACTAATACGTCTACCTAGATTTTTAACACACTTTCTTCTTGAGCATTACTTCAGGTGGAATTTCACATTATCCACAGCAGCTATTGGAACCAGACTCAGAATGAAAGTTCCAAACCTGCTCGCTTTTACCGGCCCAAATTACAGCCAGTAATAAGCCGAGCCTCGGGTCGTAATTAGAGTTGCTCTGCTGCTGTGTGTGAGGAGTGTGGTGGCGGTGTTAGTGGACCGGAGCGCGTACAGATGTCATTAATCCTGCATTCCTGAGCGGCTGCAGCACCACAGGATCCGCTGGCCACCTTCCCGCTGCCGCCGCGTGCCTCAAACAGGTTTAATAAATACTTCTGCTAAACAGGAAGTCGCTTGACTTCACATGGAGGAGGTAAAAAGGCGGGAACTAACGAAGGGCGACGGTGACCGGAGAGCTCATCCTTCAGGTTTAAAAACACCACAGGGAGAGATTCAGCAACGTCTCAGATCCCGGAAACAAACAGAATCCACATGAACCAGCTGCCGTGTCAGATTTAAAATCACAGCCTCTTAGCTGAGCACCAAGTTGAGCTTTGAAGTTAAACTCGAGCTAAACACAACGTTTGTTGAAGTTTGATGCCTTTGATCTTTGCTTTTACTCAACATGGACAGTATGTCCAGATGTGACAGGGTTAGTGTTGTCAGTTTTTGTCTGATAGTAGTAATGTTTCCTCTCATTCCTGTGTTGATAAGCTGTCGGATTCCTGTGGTTTATCATGTATTCTGATTACTTAATCGTTGACTTGGATAATTATAGACAGTCATGTTTTTATAGTTTTCTACTTTTGATTTGCTTTTGATTTTCTGGGTCAGATGAAATGCCAGGAATTCTGGGATTGACTGCATTCTCACTTTTTTTGGACTAGTCTCCCAACACTTATAGTTTTGTTTCTGATTATTGCTTCCATTAGCATTAAAACATCACAACTCATCTGCAGCCCAGATGTTTTGTGTCCTTCATGCATTTTTTTTTCACATATCAATCATGGCAAAGTTTGATCTTCAGTGACGAGGGTTTTTCTGTAATAGAAATATGATGTCACATATTCTGCTATTGATGCTGCTCTGCAAATATAAATTAGGGATGTTCAGGCTCCGCCCACATCACTGAGAACTTTTAAAAAGAAAACGTAGTTATTTATATATTTCAGTTGTGTTTGTGCTGACCTCTGATCTAAGGTTTTAAGAGTTTAATATTAAATATATCAGGTAGACACTGTCTTAATTTATCCCAAAAAGACAAACTGGAGCTTCAGTTCAAATTTTTTTTATAGAAAGCTGAAAATTGTTTGTGAAAATTTGTTGAACTGTCCGCTCTGAGATAAACAAAAGCTTCAAAAATATCCTACATGAGGACATAAAACAAAAAGTCTGTTCATGTGTGGAAAATTAAACTATTAAAAGTGTTGTTCTAATGTTTATTAAATTATGATAAGCTATTGACGACAGCACGAGCATAATGAGTCTGATGAAGCTCTAAGAACATCAGGTTTATTTTAGTTCTTGAAAACAAACTGGTTTTGGTGTACCTCTGATATTTTCACCCCTCACAAATTCAAACTCCAGCGTGTTTTGAAGCCGTAGAGAAAGTAAAAGGAACAGAAAAAGTCTCGTGGTTGTAACTCGGCACCGTCGGTGATGCTCCAGAGTCCAGATTCCTGCAGCGTCTTGATAAAACACCGTGACGTCAGATTTTCAGTCTATCAAAACAACGTTACGTGAAGATCTGCAGCACAACAGTCTGGGATCCACACTCAGAGCCACAGAGGTTTCCTTTGTCACTGTTTGTAGTATTTACATCTCTGTACACTGAAAAAGAGCTCAGAACAGAAAAAAAGAAAACTAGAAACACAACTGAAAGCCTACAACTCCAGTGATTGAGTGGAAAACAGCTGCATTTCTACAAACGTCTTCACCCAGAGCTGTTGGTCAAAAAATGTGATTCCTACAGCTTCTGGAGTTGCCAGACAAAAGTTAGATCAACCAAAATACCAGTCCGACCAAAAACTGAGAATAGATAGGATTACACAGTATACTTAAGTAGGATTTACATGAAGTTTGTTCCCTTCGGTTCCCCCCAAAAGATCTTTAGTTCCAACACAGCAATGTAGCTTAACGGAACGCACAAAACTTAAACTCCAATACGTGAGTAGCTAAATAGTTTCCCATGAATCATCACAACGATGCGGTGTAGTTTACATTCCTCCCACAGCAGCAAAAACCGTGTGACGTCTTCAGCTTTCATTTTTATTTTACATTTGATTGGGCTCTAGAAGGGGCGGCGGCAGCTGTGGCAGGTGGGGGGGTCTAAAGCCTTGTTCGGTGGTGCAGATATAAAAATGGAGAAGGGGGGGACGAGTCAATGCTGCTAGGCAGCAAGTTATAGGCACAGGGGGCGACTGTAGAGGGGGAGGAAGGTGAGGCGGTGAGCACTGTCAGCTGAAAAATGGTTGGAACGGGGGTGGGGGTGGGGTTAAAGTTGGAGAGGTGCACCCTCACAGGTAGATCTCCCTCTTGGAGGTCTGGCCGGTAGGGGTGGTGGCTGAGTGGTACTCCGCCGCCTGGCTCAGCGGGATCTCCTCCAGCCCACAGTCTTTACCGGACGAGTCTCCGCTCCCGGGGTAGGCACTGCTGTAGGGTGTCATGAACCTCATGTTGGCCACTTTGGAGTTGCTGCCACCGGCGCCGCCGCCACCCGGTCCACGCTCCTCTGTCATCATGGGCTTGGGGCTGCCGTTCGCCATCAGATGCTCCTGTCCATCCATCTCCTGGTAAGGCACAAAGGTGGAGAGCTTGGGGGTGCTCTTGGAAACCTTGCGGTTGGGAGAAGGCTGGCCAGGCATCCAGCAGGAGTCTGAGTGGCCAAACTCGGTGCACTCGTGAGTGCAGTTACCAGTCATCGCCACGTCGGGTAGAGGCCTGAGGTCTGCAGCAAACAAACACACAAAGAAAGGTTGAGTCACAGAAGCAAAAACCAAAGAGAAAGTCATTATGGAATGGAGGAATGGAGGTGAAGCTGTTTGACCCAGAGGAACATAATCACCAAGGGCTTATTAAAGTCCCTTCATTTCCTGAAATCATTTATATTACTGAACACCTTTTAAGATGAGATTGTTTAATATAGATAAACAATTGAGTTATAGTTTTGGTTATAATAAGCATATTGCAAGTGCTTATTTGACCTGTTAGTTGGTAAAGATCATTTACTCCACTATCAGCAAATCAATGCTCAGTCTCTGTAGGACTGATTCGTGGCCCTCTTTGTGTTTTCTAATGTAGGTAAGCCGTGACAGCCATCTTGACTCTTGACTTGAAGTTTAACTCAAGTTTGAAGTGTTCACACAATCAGTTAGTATTCAGACCATAGTTTGTGAATGACTCTCAGCTATAGTGCAAACCCAACATTTATCCCAATAGCCACAAAACTGTTTTCTAGGTTAATTTGGCTCTTGTGGCAATCTTAAATTGGGTTGACTCCAAAAATTAATGAGTAGTAGCTGTTGTTCATCCAATGAGAGATTTCTCAGAATTTCATTAAAACTTCATTGATCCAGCCTCTTGGTCACATTTAGACAGAGTAACCTATTCAATGAAATCTAAACCCTAAAAGTAAATAAGCAAAATGACAGAATAAAACTGGTATTTTAAACAATTTCACATTCAGAGGTGTGACTGATTTTTAAAATTGAAATATGAGTACATTTTTATTTTGTTTATAAATATGTTGAATTCGATTGGACGGGCTCTGTAACGTGATCAGATATTTGGAGACTCAGGAAGCTCATTGTTTCATCAATCAGGTGGAGGAAAAGATGAGGTATTTTAGGATTATTTTTAGCTTAAAGGTTGAATATGGAACACGGACACTATAGCGACATCTAGTGTTTACAGGTGGTATTGCAACAACAGAACAAATTTTCCAGCCGTCAGGATGTTGGTTCACTGCTGATACGTGAAGTGACCAGCCAGCACCATGTCCAGTGACAAATCGTACAGGGTAAGGACTAATTTCTTCTAATAAGTTTATTTTACAACAGTATTTACCGTTAGAACATCTTCTGGGCTCAGAATCAGCTGCTTGACTTGTCGAGTCCGCCAGTTAACACAGTCCCAGCCTCGCCTTGCTGAGCGGACTATTTATCGCAACAGTGCCCTCTAGTGGCTGGTAGATGTAAACATAAACCCAGTGTGGTGCCCGTCAAAATAATTTTTTGATTATTATTTTTTTTAAATATAGCTTTTAAAGGAAAAACTGTACATTCATTTTGCACACCTCTAAATGACCTATGGAGGTATTATTTTTTTTTTTAAATATAGTTTTTTATTAAAATGTTCCATATTCAACCTTTAAACCCATATTAAACATGTCAAAATGTATTTAATATGTTTTATCTCGCATAATGAAACCTGATTTTCTTCTATCAAAACTAACCTTTGGTTTCTTTCATGGGAATCTTTAGTTGTTTTTTTATCATGTTGACGCCTGTTTGAGCTGATTTTCTGTTCAGCACAGCAGAAAATCTTGTCTGATATTCAATAACTCTCGGAAGAGTTAAAGTCGACTGTAAATAACACTTCAGCATAAAGACAGATAAAGGTTTTCTATTACTAACATTGGCATTTCTGTGTGGAAGGATCTAATAAACGCTGCTTTTGTTCGGTTAAAGAAAAGGGCAGAGTCACAGTTCTAGCTGGTGAGAGATCTGATTAAAACTGCCATTATCCTGTTATTTACACACACACACACACACACACACACACAGCTCCATCTATTTGAGGGAAATCAATTAAAGCTCCGTGTTTATTTTTCAAGTCACTAATAGTTCACAAAATGCCAGGAACGCCACCTAATTTGGCTCCTGAATGATGGAATCCAAACATGGAACTCTGGATGCTGAGCGTGAAACAGGATCAGATGTCTTTTAAAAAAATATACAAGCTCGGGTTAATTAAAATGCTGCTTGAACAGGGAATGAAGGTTATAACAATATAAATACATGATGTATTGAAACACAGTGATGGATGTATCTCCTATACAGTGATCTTGTGTACATTCAGTTTGAAATTGTCCTTTTTTTTTTTTTTTTTTTTTACATATTTTCTGGTTTTCTGTCTCTTGCAGGCCGGGAGACAGGAACTGACAGACAGCGAGGCAGAGTTTGCATTTTAAAACAAAAATCAGAGCTCCAAACGGGGAAAGGTCAGAGATGGAAGCAGAAATATCAATGCGTATGCAGAGAGTAACCTTTCTTCTGTGCGTGACATTAGATCATCCTTTGATACTGCAGGCTGGAGGCTCACAAGGGGGAGGAGGGTGTCGATCCTCCCAGGGAATGGCGCTTATTTCTCAAAATGCCCACAGCTTCATGCATAATTGACATTCATTGCCTTTTTCTTTTTTAAAGTAGCTACAGTCGGCTTTTCTGTCTGTTTGCAGGTTGATGTGTACGTTCTAATCCTGGGGAGTGCTGAGTAGCGGACGCGCTTCTCTTTCCTCGCTTTCACCTCCTTATATTCTCACGCCTGCCGCCGGCGTGGATTTTAGTTTCTAAGCACTTCCCATGCAAAAGCAAGGTGCTTGCAGAAAATGTTAAGTCATGTGCGAGCAGCTGCTGGGTTCAGAGCGACTGCTTAATAAGTGCTCAGCCTCCAAACGTCATGTCAGCAGGAGGCTGATGGAGCACGTGCTTCTTCAGAGCAGATCCAAACTAATGCCCCTCAACTGGACCGAAGCCTGCAGGACGAACTCTGGCTTATGGAGCTTTTCTAGTTTCTGTGATTTTGCCGCTTGTTGTTGTTCCCATCAGCAACCAGCTTCTTCTCTGGTCACGTCTGTTCCTACTCATGTTTAGTGTACTTATTGATGTTGTACTCTGGTTTTCTTTGACCTCAGGCTGGAAACAAGATGGCACCTGTGCTTGGCTTTACCGCCATTAGCCACCCTATCAAACATTTCACTAACTTTCTCCCTTCCACCATACTTTTGTCTGCGGTATTCTTCGGTATTGACCCAGCTACCATCTCGTATGATCGCCAAAATCTTGAATTCTTCCGTGATTATCCGTGATCGGTAAAGACGCACCATGGCTTTGTTTACGTTTGTGGGGTGCTGGATTTGAGCCAAGTGCCTCTAGCAATTTTTTTCCTTCCATATCTGGTGAAAACTCTGAGGAAAAGAAGGAAATGAGCAGAGATCCATGTGAGAATAGGACTTTTCTTAAAGCGTGGTATGGCTGGTGAACATCGGCAAGATCTCCTAGCTGCGTTTCATTTGTTTGCGAACGTGAGCCCCGCATCCGTTTTCCCGCAGAGCCGCATGGTCGCGGTTTCTCCGTCCATGTTACCTCAGATCTGTTCATCCTCATTCTTCAGTGGTTTCTCTTGCTGGCTCCTCCATGGTTGGACTTTACATACACCGCAGATCAAACCCTGCTAACTTACTTATCCACTAACTTCAGCTGTTTCTGTAGTTTCTGATTGCTCCACCTCGCTCAACATGGTGTTATTAACTACCCTCTTAATAAATAATAAGTCATTCCTGCTTTATGATCTAATTCTCACCACAAACCTGGATTTATGTTTTGAAACAGCTTGTGATTTTTATCTTGAGATGCGCTCTTTAAAATGTCCTTTCTTCTTCTTCTTGGTGCTCTGAGTTGTGGTGAAAGATGTCAGGATCAAATTTGACTACGACAGATGTCACCAAATCAGGGGTTTAATGTAAGTCAAGAAGTAAAACTGAGCATAAAAAAGCTATTTGGATCACTCTAAACATTATACTCCTTTTAAACGTCATAGCATGAAAATGTGGATAGCTAGATGGGTTGGTAGGTAGAATTTGTCCTCAACTGCTCGACACATTACCACCTTAAATCCCACTAGTTTCTGATTACATTCGGGATCAAAGGTGTTTTATAAGTCTAAATGTTTACCTTGTAAAAACTGAAGTAACAAAAAGAATAAATTCACAAGAACAGGTAATCAGAAATGACCAAGTTCACATCAGAACAGAGGTCTGCAGGTCTAATTGGAGTCCAGACCCGTCTGATTGTTGTTCATTCTAATTAAGCACAAGAACTAATTGGCTCGAGATGGGGGACTGGGCTCGGGTGTTGCTATACGAGGTCATGATGAGATCAATAATGGCCTTGACCAATAAGATGCTCTTGCAGTGATGATCAGCTTCCAAAGAAGGTTCTAGCACATCAGATTTCAGGAAAGCAGATCAAATGCTGCTGAGTCAGCTCCTCTTTGTGCCGCTAGTTTAATTAGTGAATGAACTTAAGCACTGATCTCATTATCTCTGTGTGCCTCTGGATTAAACACAGACTTCACCATGTTTGGGCTAATTTAACTTTAAACTGTGTTGTGTGTCTGTAGAGAGGCGGCGGTTTGTTTTTCTATGAGATGAAACATAAAAAAATTAACTGACACGAATCAAAGTCGGCCTGATTTCACACGTGTGGTTTCTGTTCTGCTCCTCAGAGGATGAACCCCTTTTGAACACCTTGTGCTTGATTTGCTCCACCACCTCTGAAGCTTCATAAATAATAAAATCATCAAAAATGGGTTAGAAAAAAGGAAAAGAAAAAACATGAAAAAATAAAAATATGAGTTGTTTTTTTTCACCCTATATGTGAGTATTTGTTTGATTAATTAACCTATTAGATTCAGGATCGGTAGGTCTCTACTGGTGCTGTTTGTGAAGCAATAAAAAAGAAAAGTTTATTTGTGTATGCTGGTGAAGGTTCTCAGTCATCCAGGTCATGGTAATCCAAGGGGTTCAAATGAAGGCAACTGGACTTCTTTGGTTTCTTGAAGACGTCTTCAAGAAACCAAAGAAGTCCAGTTGCCTTCATTTGAACCCCTTGGATTTATTTGTGTAGTGCCTTTAGAGATAAAAAGCAAAAGGCGCTTCACAAACACAATAAAATAAAAGTTAAAAAGTTACTTTTAAAAATGTAAAAGTCTGAACCTTTCAGTTTGAAGTGACAACAATTCTTCAATATTAAGTGAAATGTCTTCAGAAATAAAGAAAACTCCAGCTGTTTTTGTTTGAACCTACCTAGGACATGAATGACACTACATCATCATGCTGATGTGGACAAAGCCTACATGTAAATGTAGGAAGCAGGTTTCTAAGAACCATTTGTGTTTTGGTCGTGACTGATTTTCTCATTTACGATGCAACGTGACGTTGTAGAGTCAATGTGCCAACGACCCAGAGCTGTTTGGGCTGCAGGGACTGTCGGAGATCATGATGGCTTTGCTCCTCGCTGCTCGCATACAGGCTTGAAGGCGCTGTGATGACAGTACTGATTAAGTATCCAAACTCCCTAGAGCATCAAACATTACAAAACACTTATCAGTTTAAAAAGCTCCCTTAAGCGCCAACAGGAAGACTGCAGTGTCTGCGCCTTCAGCTTTCTTGTCAGTACTTATGGGAAGTTTGAAAAGTTCCAGGGTAAGCCCTGGAGGTGAAGGCATGCTGTCTCCCCTCCTCTCAACGGTACCTGGAGCGAGGCTCGGCTGTGGCGCTGTCACAGGGCCATACCGCAGAATTCAAGGTTGCCACTATTAGTCAAGGCTTTCCAAATGGAGTAGCCCTCCTGAGTTTTTTATTTCCCTTATCTGTACTCCTGAGCTTCAGTTAACCCCAGGGACCCTCACTCACCCTGTTGGCCTCTCTTCTATGCATAATACACTCCGCTACCTTGCTCACTATTTTCCGGTTGAACTAATTAGATTTCAGAGTCCCTGCACGGGAAGATGTCTGTGGTATGAAATGGAAATAATTTCCAGATGAGTATCTGACATTTTACGCTGTCGACTAGAGTAAAGAGCCAAGGCGGATTGGCTCTCTCCTCCCCCTCCTCCTTTGCCTCCTCTTCCTCCTCTTTTTCCACTCCATCACTTTAGTCGCAGAGATATGCTAAATCCTCATACTTCGCCCCTCTCGCTCAGTCTGAGGTGATAAATGGAAGTGAATGTACACAAAAGAGAGCTTCTCCTTTTTCTGCCTATGCTTGAAGTGTTAATGTGTTTAATTACTTTGAAGCTGGGGTTTCGCGTGTGTGTGTGTGTGTGTGTGTGTGTGAGAGTTTGTGTTGTACTGAATTCTGCAAGAAAACCTTCAATTAATGCCTTTTCTGTCTTTGACAATGGCTCCAATTTATCTTACATGAACAATAAAGGAGTGAGAGGAGGTGCAGCGTCTCTGAATGCTCAAAGACGTTCAGGAGAAAGAAAAAAGGCGAGTTTCCTCCACTGCAATCAGCGGTGACGCCAGCTGCCCACACACTTTACTTTTAGAGACTGCTCGGAGGAGGCTTTAACCACGACGATGAGCTCAAACCAGCTATATCTAGGTTCTTGACCCTCGTTGGTCCAGATCAGGTGGATTCAGTGTTGTAATACTTGACCACCTTAACTATCCCTACACTATTTACTTCTTGGTTTTCCAAACTGATGTCATGTTCAAACATGGGGTCTTCTATCTGTGTTTTTCAAAAAATACCAATAAAAAGATCCTTTAGACTTGTTATAGTTTAGGGTATGCTTTGATTAGAACAAATGACTCATATGTAATTTCATGAAGCAAAAATAATTTTGTTTTGTTTGTAAAATGTACAGATGGAATTTAAAGGCCAGGTCATGAGATAGTGGGTGACAGAAGGATCTCATCTCCGATTTTTGTGGAAGATGTGGACCTCTTTGCTGCACTGACCTTATGACTTTTAGCTCTTGCTAGGGAGGTTCACAGTTGAGTACGAAGCTTCTGGATTGAGGATCAGCAACTCCAAATCTGAGGTTTTAGTTCTTACCAGAAAAGGGTGGATTGCCAGCTTGGGGTCAGGGGAGATGTCCTACCTCAAGTGGAGAAGTTTAAAGAGCAAGTTCACTGAGAAACCGTTTTTACTTATTTTTGAAAAACGATCAGTCACTCTGAGTTTCCCTGAACATGAAAATAGTCTTCTACCCCTATTTCCTGCATTAATGAAATAGAGATGGTGAAACGCTAGGATTAGAAAAGCCAGTCAGATCTACGTCAAACTGAAAATTATCATTAATGGACTCACCCATTTTGGTTCGCGACAGGGAAGGCTGTTGTTGATTTAGCATCCAGGAGAGAGCAGAGCATGTCTCAGCTAGTAGAAGCTAACCATTAGCATTAACAACTCTACAACAGCACAGACCTGGAGCACACCCACCGGCCCTAGAGCACATTGACCTTTCTGGGATTCTCCAGAACTCACAGATTACCAGACCACCTTTGGCTGAATTGGAGAAAAACAACAAAGATGGCGTCTGCCTAGGGATGGCGCTTGTTTGAAACGGCTTTGGCATCAACTATGGACCATTTAGACCTGGGCTAGACAGAGGTACTTCAGTGATTTACTAAAAAAAATATGTCTTTGCTTCTTCTTCAACAGTGGACTGCCTCATTGACTGACATCCGTAGAGGTGAGTACGTCACATTGTTCATTGCTCTGATTGGTCCTAGCGCTGACCAATTGCATGCAGAGACTCTTTTAATGGTTTGTGGCTAGACTATAGTATATTTACAAATATTGGATGGACTTCTAGTCTAACTGCACCCAAGATCCGGTTAAAGAAATTAATTTTGAAAATTTAAATAAACCTAAAGAAATAATTTAAGTATGCTGGCTGATGACGCATAAACACAGCTTCTTCTATTTCCCCAACGGGCCGGTCTGAATTCACACCAAACTTCTGTTTACTGATTTCTATTCCTGTTAGAGGCTTCCTCTGACAGATCACCTCTCAGGTTTTATTCACTGAGAGGAGGAACTACCGAAACATCATTACATTAGACTGATTTTACCCCTGGAATACATTTTTTCAGTTTGTGTCGTATAAAGCAGAAATCTTTTCCATGAATAACAACAATAAAGCTGTTTTTATAGAAAAGGCACACACAGAGAAAGAAAGAGAGAGGGGGGCTGCTGTAAACCTAAATCTGTATTCAGTGTCACACACACACCGCCTGAGTTCACTGATGCTTGTACAACACAAAAACACACACATACACACACTCCTGTCTTTGGTGTTCTTTCCCTCAGCAGTTCACTCTGATCCTGGCTGTATCAGTGTGTTCTGTACTCAATGTTCCCATAAAGATTTTACAATCATCAGTATAAAAAGCTTCTCCAGAACCATCTCCTAACCTCCCCCTAAATGCAACGATACTGGTAACAAAAGCAGAGATGTTCATGTAAACCTCGACGGGATAACGTGTTTCTGTCTCCTACAAATGGACGCATTAACTGACAGTTTGAAAATACCTGGAATAGTTTGCTTTGTGCCATTCCCATGAACTTTGGTGCAGAAATGAGTAATCCCCCTGAATGTTCACGCAGCGTGTCTGGCAGGTCACAGCCAGCTGAAACCAGAGCGACCAGGATAAAAATGGAAATTTCCCATGATTTGTTCAAACTGCAGCTTTGGTTGTATAACAATTTTATACTTTTTTCTGTTTTAAAAGGTCATTTTAATCACTTTTGTATGCAAACAGGACATTTTCAAAAAAGATCCCCTATAGATTTAAGGTGGATTTTACCTCTAAAGCAGGGGTCTCTAACTCCAGTCCTCGAGAGCTACCATCCTGCACATGTTAGCTGTTTCTTTGCTCCTACACACCTGATTGAAATGAAGGAGTAATTAACAGGCTCGTGCAGAGAAGGTGAGGATTAAATTACTCCATTCAGGTGTGGCAGAGCAGGAAACACAGAAAACTAGCAGGATGGTAGCTCTCGAGGACTGGAGTTGGAGACCCCTGCTCTAAAGCCTTCTGGACCTAGCATCCAAGGGGCACATGTATCAGAATTAGTAAACCATAAAACCTACATCTGCCCTCTGAATCAGGTCAGTTTGATCTTATTATTGCTGTAACACTGGTATATATCCATCCATCCATCCATCCATCCATCCATCCATCCATCCGTTTTCCTCCGCTTATCCGGAGTGAGGTCACGGGGGCAGCAGCCTAAGCAGAAAGGCCCAGACTTTCCTCTCTCCAGCCACTTGGGCCAGCTCCTCTGGGGGAATCCCAAGGCATTCCCTGGCCAGCTGAGAGACATAGTCCCTCCAGCGTGTCCTGGGTCTTTCTTTAGGTCTCCTCCCGGTTGGACGTGCCCGAAAAACTTCACCAGGGAGGCGTCTAGGAGACATCCTGACCAGATCCTCGAGCCACTTCAACTGGCTTCTCTTGATGTGAAGGAGCAGCGGATCTACTCTAAGCACCTCCCTGATGACCAAGTTCACCATGCCCAGATATCCTGCAGAGAAATCTCATTTTGACCGCTTGTGTCCGTCATCTCATTCTTTTGGTCACTACCCAAAACTCGTGACCATAGGTCCGGCCAGAGAATGCTGCTGTGTGTCCTTGGGCAAGACACTTAACCCGCCTTGCCTGCTGGTGGTGGTCGGAGGGACTGGTGGCGCCAGTGCTCGGCAGCCTCGCCTCTGTCAGTGCGCCCCAGGGCAGCTGTAGCTACACTGTAGCTCATCCCCATCAGCGTGTGAGTGTGTGTGTGAATGGGTGGATGACTGATTGTGTTGTGAAGCGCCTTGGGGGGTTGTGAAACCCTAAGAAGGCGCTATACAAATACAGGCCATTTACCATTACCATAGGTGAGGGTTGGAACGCCTTCTGTTTCAGTTCTCTCTAGTGCATGGTACATAATACATACAAAATAAGATATAGTTGTATAGGTGTTATGTTAAATTTAGCAAAAACAAAGATTGCTTTTTCAGTTGTTTGATATTTCACGCTTAAATAAGTTAATAATTGCTGAACGTTCTTGGAGCTTATTAACTTTCTGTTAGTGATTATTAGCATCTGTAGCTTGTTGTTTCTCAATGCAGCATAAAAGGATTTGTTTGACAGCCTTTAATTGGATTGACCAACACTCACTGGTCAACAACCAGTAACCAGCAAGGTTCAAGTCCTCCATGGGCTGAGAAGATGGAGACACCTTCAAGCTCTACTGGAATGGACAAGATCAATGTCTCCAGTTTGGCCAAATTAAAACAATCTGTCAGAGTGAGGCTTAAGAGTGAACTTAAGAACCAGGTGTCCAACATGAATGTGGTAGTGTCATAATATTGGTGCACAACATGGATGAAATTACAAAAGAGCAACAACTTAAAATGAAACCATCAGCCAAATAGTTGAGGACTGGACAACAACTGCAAATACATATCAAACCTGGTTTCTGATTGGACAAGCAGGCTGTAATGGTTTCTTATCTCATATTGGTTTAGGTCCACATCAGGAAGCAACTAGAACAACAGATAAACTCTATAAATTCTGCCAAACAGAGTTTTCATCAGACTGATACTGAGATCATGTTGATGGAGACTGAAATGTGCTGCCGAGACATTTAACCAATTATTAGTGAGTGGTTTATGTGGATGTTTGAGTCTGTGTGCAAGAGAAAAAAATCCACAAAAAATGAAATATTAAATCTGAGAACAGTACAATCATTTCACCCAGAGAAAGGAAAGAATGTCCAAATAAAACGACATTCATACCCACCAGGGCTGGACTGGCCATAGGGCAAGGCGGGCATTTGCCCGCTGCGCCGACGGTAATTTTGCGCCGGCTGACTGTAATTTATTAAACAATATCGAGCCGCTTATTTGTTAATTTTTATTCGGACCGCCCGGCCGGCCGAGATTATCCTCAGGCCGGCCCTGTCTACTGGTGTCAGGGGTTTATCAGATAATATTAATAACAGTTTGAGCCCAAGCGTTTCTGTATTTTTATTAATAATACAGCTTAAACGCGGCATTCCTGATGCGACGCAACGTGGAAACTGCCTGATATTCATATCAGCCAACTCCATTTCTCCATCATGGTGCAGCAGCTCTCCATCAAACTGAAGCTAGTTTATAAATGTCATCCTTTCATTTTCTTCAGTTTTTGCATTTCTCGTGTCAGTAATGATAATGTTACATTTGTTGCCAGTAAAAATTAATCATAATTCATTTATTTTATTTTATTTTATTTCAACAATTTACAAAAACAAAGCATGCTGGGAAATCTGTTCATCCAATCATTTTCATAGACGTCATCACCGACAAAACTTCTAGTTTAGCTAACTTTTTAGTGGGAAAAGCTAATAAGCCTTTAGTTCAGCGCTAATGTTTGGAGTACTAGCAAGAGAAGAAAAGGCACAGGTGGCCGAATTAGAACTTCCTTGGATTGTTGTTTTAAAACATTCGTCATGTTTAAATTCAGTTAGTGAGCGGTTCCGGTTCGGGTAGTTCAGCCGCACGTCAGATTCATCTGAAAATTTCCCTGTGAGAACAGAACGGGGAGACTGGATTCCCCTCTTTTGCTGCGTAGAAAAAACGACAGTGAGTACAGCCTCCTGCGTGTGTGTGTGTGTGCGCGCGCGCGTGTTTTGCTTTTTGATCAGGACATTATTTTATTTCTTTCATCGTGAAATTACAGCTGAAACTCAAAAATTGAGAATCTGGTGCAAAAGTTGGTTAATGTCAGCGATCCAGAGGTGAAACTGATCTATGAGACAGACTCATTACATACAAAGCCTTTATTTGTTATAACTGTGATGATTATGGCTTACAGCTGATGAAAACCCCATTAGAATATTACATGAAATCAATAAAACACGGATTTTAAATAGAGAAATGTCTAAAAAAGTATAGCTACTCATATATGTACTCAGAACTTGGTTTGGGTCCTTTTGCTTTTACTGAAATAAATTAACTTTAGCGTAATATTAACATTTTTCGAGTTTCACCTGTAGATGGGATTCGTGGCTCTTTTAATGGATCTGGAGGATCAGTTCTTTTCAAAGGCTCATCTAAAAGACTGACTCATTTTTAAATGAGTTTACTAAAAAAATCCTGCAACTCATTTCACTCAGTAAATATCTCAGTAAATCTGCTTATCTGTGTGTGTGTGTGTGTGTGTGTGTGTGTGTGTGTGTGTGTGTGTGTGTGTGTGTGTGTGTGTGTGTGTGTGTGTGTGTGTGATAAGTTTGTGTGTGTGTGAGTGATCTTTAGGGCATACATGGCAACTTAGTTTTTTGACTAATTTTATATTCTGCTTTACTGTGTTCTTTACGTCACTTAAAACGAGCAGCTGGTTATCAGCTGTTTTTCTTGGTCTGTTGATGTTTTGCTGCGTTAAGCAGCAAAATAAGACGTTTTTGTGCTGGAGCAGGGAAACAACTAAAACATGATGGACATGGAATATCGAGGACCAGGGTTAGAGAGCTGGTGTAAAAAATAGGCGTCATTGTTTTTACTTCAATAGCAGGTGGGCTGGTCTCGGCTCAAAATGCCCGGCCTGATTTTTTGTCCCAGTCCAGCCCTGATACCCACGATGGTTGGTTAGAAACACCCGACCAGAACTGATTAGTCTGAGAATGCAGCGAGGTCGCTTCATCCACACAGACCCGATCCTTTCCCAGAAGGCTCAGTCCACCCCCCACCTCAGTGGTTCAGTATCCCCCCCGTCTCCGTCTGACCCCACCCCCCACCCCCCAGGCTCGCACGGTGCAGAAACCTTGCCGGCTCTAATTAAACTTTGGGCAGATTAGAACTTTGCCTTGTCAGTCTTTATTCATGCTTAAACAAGTTATTACTTTTAGAGAAATTAAATTAGCCGGCAATTAATTAATCGACACAGAGCTGGGAAGGAGGACGAAGGGGGGAGGAAGGAGGAGAAAGAGGGTGGCAGGGAGGTGAGGGAAGATGAAAGCGGAGCAAAAGGAGACCGAAAAAGAGAAAAAAATCTGGCGGACAGAGGGGTTTGGCAGAAAATGAAGGAAAACAAGACACAGATTTATCTCTGAGATGAAGGGAAAGAAAGACAGAAAGAAAGGAGAGGATATTAGATATTTAAATGTCATCGTTTCTTTCACTAATTAGCAGGAGAGAGCTGTGAAGATGAAAATCTTTTTCTTTCAAACACTAACATTTGATGTTTTCTGAAGCCTCCTCCCGCCTCATTCAGAAAGGTTATTAGACAACCACTCCGCCCCCTCCCTCGTTCTCCAAATCCAAAATTAATTCACCCCCTGACTCCCTCAGAAGGCACAACATAAAACAAACAGAAAAATAAAAGAATGCGTACTTCCTCTGCGTTCCGGGTCGTCTCTTTATTTGTTTCGGCTCTGCAGGGATTTCTCTTTTTGTGCTCCTCTGTGACATCGACGTATTGACTGACACGTTTAAAATGGCTCCCCCCTCCCAAACGTCCCCTTCTGCATCCTGCGAGGCACAAATCCATTTCCTGCTTTAAGCCCGTGGTGTCCACCAGATCGACCAACCGGGCGCTAAGACGACAGTGGAAATGAAATGATGCTGGGAGGCGGCCATGTAAAACCTGTCCATCACGGTCTGTCAGGTTCAGATACGCTCCTTCATCGTTCAGACCCTTTAAAACTGGCTTTCCTTTCAATCTGATCAATTTAATTTGCTGTTTCCTATCGACTTTATGTTTACTCTTTGGTTTCATCATCTTTCCTGCATTCCCCCACTGCTCCAGCATTAACATCATTATATATACATGCAGATGGGGGAGGAAAGAGAAGCCTAAACCTGGTTTTAAATAAAGAATAGCACATTTCAAAGGCCCTTGAAAGACAGAAAACCTTTGCAGTGATTATTCCCTCCCTCAATAGCAGGAGAAGTTGCTGTTAATGCACAGATGCTACAGAAGTTATCCAAGAGGAGTTTGTTTGTGGAGATACAGTGATGCATTGGGAAATCTGTAAATTTTCTGTGGCAATGACATGTTTGTTCTATATCTGTCTGTATCTACACTGCCCAGCTAAAAAAAATGTCACATACTCTAATATTTTGTTGGACAGCCTTTAGATTTGATGACGGCACGCATTCGCTGTGGCATTGTTTCGATAAGCTTCTGTAATGCGTCTCTATCCTCTCTGACCCACCTGATCTGCACGTCTCCTGACATCCAGTCGTTTTTCATTGATTCAGAAATAATTCATCTTTAATATCCCTCCTCATCTGATCAATACGCTGCTTCAAGCTTGTCCTCGCTGTTGCTGCTTGGAAATAGAGGGGATGTTCATGAGCAGACTAAAGCATACAGAGCTTTGATCTGTTCGGTCAACGTTTTATGTTTAATATTTAAATAAAAACATTGTGTATTGACTGATTTTAATGGTAGAGTTTGGAAATGTTTCTACACTTTGGCTGATTTTAACCAAACCATATCTATATAAACTGGCCGTTATTAAGACATTCACAGTTTAGTTTTTTTTTTTTGCTTCATTAAAGCATAAATATATTCTCTCTGGCATAAATATTTCAAATTTTTAAAAGTAATCTTATGGAGTGCATATCTTTAGGAAATAGGATTTAATTCCTTCTTCAAACTGTTGATGTTTTATTAGAATTTTAGAGTGATGCAACACCGCTGACACTTCTGTGGGAAAACGGCTTTTTGATTAATTATCAAAACACACAACGCCACCTAGAAAAAAATCTTGGAGGGTAAGCATTGCACGAAAATATCTGCTGTTTTGATTTGCACCTTTTTGTATTTCAGAGCTTTGCAACGAAGCAAAACTACTGCAATAGAAAACGCCTGAAGCTAAATCAAGTACAATAACAGCAGCTTAGGCCGGCCATAAATATTTGACCACTTCACCCAGCTGTGAGCAAGAGCATGAGGACAGCGAGAAGCTGTGTGTGTGTGTGTGTGTGTGTGTGTAAGGCAAAGAGAGGCCATTAAAGATGCAGGGGAACATGGTTTGTGTTTGCTTTGAATGCACAAACTGACCTGAATACACAAACTCTGGCCCGGCTGCAGCACATCTGCATGTGTTTGAAGGCAAACCCGGTCTCTGTTCTCTCCAAACTGGGTCCCACTTCAGTAATTTCATGCAGGAGGTGCTCTGTGGGAAACTGCGAGGTGCAAGCATCTGATTGGTTCTGGTTTTTCTCCTGTGTCGTCTCCTGAGATAATCGACTCGTTTTTCTGAAGCTCCGATCAGACGTCCCTTTTCCAGACATTTTTATATGAATGTAAACAGGCTGTTTGCTGCTGGATTTAAATACAAGTCATATTTATTCAGTTGCAGCTCAGCTGAGATTTGCCGAAATCCTGGAGGACACTGAGGGGTCGATGGTTCCTCTTTTGTGTGTAAGAATGTTGATGTAAATGTGCTTCAGTGAAATTTAAAGGTCTGTGCTTAACTCAGTTATTTAAAAAGGCTCAAACCGTGGATCAGGCAAGTTTAACCTCAAATAAACATAAAACACGTCTCAACTGTAGAATCAAAGATTAAATGAAAATTAAATGTATTTTTATGAAGCTGCTTGAGTGTAAATTTATGCAAAATTGTTTTCAGTTCGATGCTCTGGAGCATACGTGTGTGTGTTAACCTAAGGCAAATCATCAGCAGGTTAAAGGTCATAACAGCTCATCTTAGTTTAATCTGAACAAACACAAGATTTCCAGAACCATGAAAGGAAAATAAAGGTCTTTAACCATTATGCATCACAAGACATTTGAGGAAGCCCTAACAGCTGATCCCAGCTGTCAGCATGGTGGTGGAGGGTTGATGGTTTGGGCTTGATCTACAACTACAGGACTCCTTAGGCGTGTTTCCATTGTCGGAATTTCATGGTAATTTCTGGGAGGGGGAAATTGACCTGGAGATACGATGGCCCGGTCCTCTCAGCTGTTGTGTCTCCATACAGATTCAGATCTTTTAGGACTTTGCATGTCGCGACTGCTTCTGATGATGGTAATGTCACTGATCAGCGCCAAAAGCATCCACAATACCATTAAAAGTTTTATTTTGTACGAAGTACAGCATTTTAATCCATTTGGAGGACCAGGGGAGCTGCTGTGTGGTGTAAAATGTGGCGTTTAATGACCAGAAGAAACGTCATTTTTACAGTGCTCTGTGAGACAACAAAGTCCTGTGAATTACGTCATTGTGGGGGAATTTACGCTTTGTTTTTCAGTGTTGGGAGTTTAATAACGGCAATATTAAAGCATCGCAAACGGTACTTATTTTCTTTTGCTTTCGGTTTCTTCACAAGCAACTCTTCTAATTTTACTAATGCCGGTTGTTTTGGACATCTACTGATGTCATTTCCTACTGAGTTACAACAAATCAGCATAAGCGAGTCAAAAGTTCTGCTCAGCTACTCAGCCCGGGCCTTTATGAGTACCTCCCGCTGATCAGGTGCTCCAAAAGTTCCTGAAAATGGCCTGTTCGGCTGGCCCGGTGAAGTGGAGACATGCATGCCGGGAAGTTCCGACATTGGAAACCCACCTAATGAGTCCCAAGGTATTCTACAGTCTAAATTGAGACCACCTGTCTGACAGCCAAGGCTTGACCTGAGTCGGGTCACGGCAACAGATCGACAGACACACGGTGCTGATGATCCCGTTATCTCCTCTCAGGTTTATATATTATCTTTGGAAATGTTGATCATCACTTTTTTATGTGAACATCTTGATCTACCTTGTAGCGTCTCAGATGTCTCAAACATGTCTGACATGTTTTGAGGTCTTATGTAAAACAAAAATCAGTTGCAAAGTAAGTATCTTTTGGTTAAAAACAAGAACTAAAACTAAACAATTTTACTGAATATTCAACAAAATCCATTCTGAAAAATCTCCAGAACAACAGTTATCTATTTCAAAAGCTACCTGATTTACAAAAGTACTTCAAGAAGTCTTTTTTTACATAATAACGGCTTGAAACGACGTAAATATCTTGGTTGAACGTATCGTTTCTGATTGCACATTAAGAACAACAATCGCTTTAATCTACTAATCCTACATGTCATTCAGTGTGTCATGTTCAGCTGATAATCAGAACTAATCTGCATCTAATTGGACATAAATACATTAATATTTTAGCAAAAGAGCTGAAAATTGATCAAACATCCATCCACACAGAGAGCTCCTGTTGTGAAGCTGTAAAATCTGATCACATTTGATGAGAACGATGCACAAAACAACTGTAATAAGCCCCCCGATTGTTTAAAAGAAAACAGATTTTTTTCTTTTGATGTTCCCACGGAGACGGAGAGACGTGACTCTCGTGTGAATCGTCTGTCAGACTGGACTTCCAGAGCTGTCAGCGCCAGTTCCCATGCATCAAACACCCACTAATGTTGTAGGTTTAAAGTGTTCCTGTTTACGCCTGTCTCTTGAAGTTAACTCACACACTCGCTCATCACACAACGGAGCTGAGACCAAACTGAGTGACCCGCCCCTGTAAATAACATCAACCAGCAGGGAAATAAATAAAGAAAAAAATCTGCAGATCACATCTGAGAGAGGACCGAATTAGCGGCGAGGTGAAATGAATCTGCACGCAGAGAGAAACCAGTCAATTATTAATAGTCTACAGGAAAAAGGAGCACACACTCACACTTCCACCCTGTGGAATCGGCCTACTATGAAGGAAAAATTCAATTATCCTACAAAAGTGAATAAATTTGCTGCATCGTGGCCCCCGGCTGTAGCTTCTGCTGCCTTTTCCCAGGATGCAGTGGGGGGGGGGTTCGGCTTATTAATGGGACCTCAAAATCTTTTAGTTCTGTCACAGTGAAAACCCCCGGAAAGTTTCTTCTTTACGATCAGAATCAATGAAACTGTGAGCTGCAGAAACTCTCTCAAAACACAAAAACGTCTAAATAAACTGAGGTGTTTCAAGGTTTTTAAAACAAGCCTAAAATCTGTTGAAATACGTTTCTCTTCCATATTCTAGGAAATGCTCTGAATGTTTTAATAAATGCATTAGTTTCACTTTGCATACCAGTAAATTTTATGCATTAGATGTGCAAATTAGTGCACTACAGCGTGTGTTATAAATAACTTATATGTGATGTGCACATTCATCTTATAGTGAGTTCACTCGCATGGTGTTTCATATAAAAATGAGATTTTAGATGCGTGGAATTATCAATAATGAGATATGTGGACATAACATCCATGCTATATGATGATAGAATGTGGTTGTGGAACAGATCTGATCAGAATAAAGGTTACAAAAAAAAAAACTCCAAATCTGTCTCTTGGGGTCAGTTTGATGCTAAACTAGAGATGAAATGAATTGGTTTGGATTTTTTCCTAGAAATCCTGTTTCTATAGTTAATATTGCAGTTCATTTAAACTGTTTATGTGAAATGAAAAAAGAAAACGCATGCAGGCTTTTAGAAATAAATTCCTAAAGGAATTTTGAGACCTGCTACTTCATGCCAGAGTTTTGGACTAAGATCCTTTTATAAAGAGTTACACCAATCAGGGTTTTCAGGAAAATATCTAACCTGTTTATAACCAATTTACCTCAGAGAACTAGATTTAATAAAATAATTTGTGTTTTTTTTTTCACTTAAAGGAACACTTGGCAGTTTTGGCTTGTTTTTAGCACCCCCTAGTGTCCGTTAGCGAAAGCAAAAGTAAAACCTATCTCCTCATTGTGCGTTCCTCTTTTCAACACCTTAATCTAACAGCTGAAATGTCTCCTCAGCCTTCATTAGTGTCTACAGGAGCGGTTCATCACTAAATCAAACAAATCAGCTGTGATCATGATCTAAAACATGCAGGAAACATGCTGGAAGCAGCGTGCAGCACCAGGCAGGTCAGCTCCACTTTTCTAAGTCCAACAGAGACCGGACCGCCACTCTGAAGTTGCAAATGTGCTATGCTGGCCACAGAGGGCGGTGTGGTATGAGTGGCATTTGATTAACCCTGTAAAGGCTCATTTTAGCACATACTGGCTCAAGAAAAGAATTTAAAAATATGAAAAAGTTTCATCGTATGGCTTTAAATGTTTCTGTTTATCTAACGTTGACAAGTTTAGCTTCATTCTGTGTTGCTTTTCTCCTTTTTTTCTTTTTAAACTTTAGATGAACTTTACAGAAGTTAAAAAAACCTCCCACTTGGAAGATGTTAGCATGAATTAGCTCATAGGCAAAATCTATTTTTCTTTACATTTTATTTCTGCTGAGCCATAATGAATTCAAAGATCAAGAAAAATCATAAAAAAACACAAGATGACTTATGTTTGTTTCAGTTTGGTCAGTCCACAGTTAGCTATTCGTGCTAAATACCAGTCAGTTCCAATCGCCTGATGATTTATTATAATGTTGGTAAATGATGAAGTTGTTGAAAATGACTTTCTGCACGATCTGCTGTAGTATCACACGACCTGAGACTATATGGGAGTGAGTTGTGAATGACAGTCAGGGTATTGATTCAATTAATATTAAATCTAATCTAAGTTACTCTAATCTTTAAAACTGACTGACTTACAGCCATGTGAGTGTTTGCTAATGTGGATCACCTGTGGCAGCCATCTTGAATTAATTAGTTGTAATTGACAAGTTAATTATGATGTCAGAGCTGGATGATGACAAAAGTTTAATCAGAAATAAAAAAGATCTATATAAGTTATCAGTTTAGACAAATTGAACGTTGACCTATTTGGTGACTATTTTTACATTTTAGTTCAGAAAACGTCAAACTTCATATAAAATCCTCGATCTGTGAAGTCTAATGATTGTGATAAGGTACTCGTGTAACCCCAGGGAGGCTTCATTAGGTGTTCTCTTGTCATGTTCACATCTCAAACCACATCAGGGAAACTATCAAAGCTGTGACCATGAGGCCAAGAGGAGGGGAGCCGGGGCCGTTCCAAGAAGAAAGCATCTCATTATTGGAATAAATCATGAGTGTGATGGTGAATTCAGCTGTACAGTTTGTTCCATGATCATTTATGGCCAGCAGTAGCTTAGGAGGTAGAGCAGGTTGTCCAGTAATCAGAAGGTTGCAGGTTTGATCCTGACTCCCACCAGAGAATGCTGCTGTTGTGTCCTTGGGCAAGACACTTAACCCGACTTGCCTGCTGGTGGTGGTCGGAGGGGCCGGTGGTGCCTGTGTACAGCAGGCCTCGCCTCTGTCAGTGCACCCCAGGGCAGCTGTGGCTACATTGTAGCTCATCACCACCAGCATGTGAATGGGTGGATGACTGATTGTGCTGTGAAGCGCCTTGGGGGGTTGTAGAACCCTAAGAAGGCGCTATACAAATACAGGCCATTTACCATTTAATATTAAAAAGTCTCCTGAAATAAAAAAATAAACATTAAGAAAATGTTTTCTTGTCCACTGATGATTAGCCCTAAAACGCAGAAAGCGAGAAGATTTAAATAAACAACAAAAGCTCTGATAATTGATGAGCTGAGTCTCCTTTAAACTCCCAGATCCAGGAGATAAAAATCAGTTCGATTTTTTTTACACTTACACCCTCAGGTCAAACATTTGTTACCAAGCTAGAAGTAAGCATTTCTGCTCAGGAAAACATTTTATCTCTGCTTTATAAATTCATGAACTTCAACACTTCTTCACAGGCAAATCCATCAGCTCTCTGAGTGTTGTTTTCTTCTTTTCCTCTGTTTGTCAGCTGTAGGTCTTCATGTTTCTTCACTGGTCGTCTCTGTCTATCAGTTTCTCCGAGCTGATTGCATGTTGGGCGTGACGACTGTCAGCGGCTCTGCTCCGATCCACTTCCTGTTTGATCCGTCGGTACCGCCGTACCTGCAGCTGATTGATGCGTTCTCACATCCCGCCTCTCACGGCTCAGTGATGCTGCAGACAGATTGATGCTGACACGTATGACTGGCCGCACAGAACAACATGTGGCGGGCGTGTTGAGGAGCAGCAGACAGCATCGTGTTGTGTTTAGGTGCATCAGATCTCAGGGGAAATTTGTGCTCATTTGAGCAACAAGAAAAGGCGATTTAATTTGCTGAAGACTGAGTGGACAGGATTACTTATTAGTTGTCGTTTAGTTGTTTGTTGCGTAACACGACGGGAGAAAAAACTGGAACACCTTCCATTTCCATACTCCAGGAAAATGAGGAGGATAATAAATTATAACTACGATCCATTTTTATATTTACTCCTGAATTCAGCTGACACCAGAGATTTTAAAAAGCACTGATCTGTGTTTCAGGATTCTCTTTTCTCCACCCTGAAAGCAACCGGCTCAAAGGACCCAAACCCAAACAGAGATCTGCCTGTTCAACAGAATGAGGAAACTTAGTGAGATTATTTATTTCTTAAATAAAGAAACAAAGTGTGGCAGGCAGTTTCTTTTTCTGTCCTCCTTCACTGGGAAGTAAAAAGAAGTGGAGTCCATCACAGTGAATCGAGGCTGCAGCTCAGCGATGCTGCTCTCTGGAGGAAAACTGCCTGAGCAGCTCCACTTCAGGAGGAAAAACTGGTTCATCGCTGCAGCTGCTGAGAGACGGAGTAATGCTGCAGCTGCACAGAACAAATCAGAGTAACTCAGTTAAGTTTACCTCCAAGGTGTGGCGCCTTAGTGGAGCTGACATGACAAAGTGCCTCGCGATAAATAAAAAAAATAGAAAGGAAGGAATGAAAGATACAATAAATAAATGTATGGATTTGGAAGTGGGTCTTGAGCTACTTTTTTAAAGTTTACTGAGTTTTTCTCCAGAGGTCTGCGTCCTTAGACCTTCTTATGAGCTGTTTTGAAGTGAAGCAAATAGATTTCCTCCTGATGGAATGAATGAATGTTTTTAGGCCTGAGTCTTTTTTGTAGGTGGAACTGAGCTCATCAAACAGGGAGATGCACTAAAAACCTCTGAATGATCATGGGTTCTACAACCCCACCCCCCACCCCTAAGGCACTTTACAACACAACCAGTCATTCACCCATTCACACACACACACATTCACACTCTGGGGATGCGACAGCTACTCTTGGCTACACTGATGGAAGAGAAAAAAGAGAAACAACCAAATCATGGAACCTTGGATTGTCCTACACCCAGTGCAAGTACCAGATAAAAAACTTTCTCACTTATGATGGAAATGTTAAGGATTATAGTGCAACTACTGAATACATTCAAACACAACAATAATCTTGGGTCTTGTTCACAAGTGAGGGAAAAATGGAGCGTGAGATCGATAGATGGATCGGTGCTGTGTCTGCAGTGATGCGGGTGTTGTACCGGTCTGTTGTGGTGAAGAGAGCTGAGCCGAAAGGTGAAGCTCTCGATTTACCGGTCGGTATACGTTCCTACCCTCACCTATGGTCACGAGCTTTGGGTAGTGACCGAAAGAACGAGATGGCGGATACAAGCGGCCGAAATGAGTTTTCTCCGCAGGGTGGCTGGGCTCTCCCTTAGAGATAGGGTGAGAAGCTCGGTCATCCGGGAGGGGCTCGGAGTAGACCCGCTGCTCCTCCACATCAAGAGGAGCCAGTTGAGGTGGCTCGGGCATCTGGTCAGGATGCCTCCTGGACGCCTCCCTGGTGAGGTTTTCCGGGCACGTCCAACTGGGAGGAGACCTAAAGGAAGACCCAGGACACGCTGGAGGGACTATGTCTCTCGGCTGGCCAGGGAACGCCTTGGGATTCCCCCGGAGGAGCTGGCCCAAGTGGCTGGGGAGAAGTCTGGGCCTCCCTCCTTAGGCTGCTGGCCCTGCGACCTGACTCCGGATAAGCGGAAGAAAATGGATGGATGAATGGATGGATGGATGGATGGATGGATGGATGGATGGATGGATGGATGGATGGATGGATGGATGGATGGATGGATGGATGGATGGATGGATGGATGGATGGATGGATGGATAATTTGGGACTTATACCAATCCTAGCTGAGGCAAGTGTTTTAATATATAACTTGTGTAAAAGGTTAACAAATGTTAAAGCTGCTGCCAGTGACTCATTAGGGCCATGGTGGTAACCACACACACACTTCTTTGTTACTTACTAAGAGCACTCCTCATACATGGCAAAGAGAGAAATGCAGACTGAAAAGTGAGCCTCAGACAAACAATTCACCATGAATAACAAAAACATCCTGAACTCTAAGTGGCAGAAACATTTTTGGTCTTTTTTTTTGTAACTGCATTAAATGACATAAACAGCAGCAAACATGAACATGCAAAAATGTAATAAATGAGGAAATGGCTGTGTTAATTACTCAAATAATCAACCAAAAGGAAAAAAATATTCATGCAAAAATATCACAGGCTTTGGCTTTATTTCCAAATTCATAGTAAAACTATGAATTGTAGGATTAATAATTTAGTCCTGTTTAAGAAAATATCAAGAATATCTGATAAAGATAAAAACATGAACGTTCACAGCAAATATTCCTGTAACCTAGGACTACAAGCATCCCATGAATAGAACAAAACATTCATTTGTTGGTCGAACACGAGCATCCTCCATGGCAACAGAAGCTTCAAAGGTAAAGAACACAACCAAACATCCACCCGACCTTCAGACATCCCTGTCCAGTCATGATCTTCTGCCAGCGTTCCACAGAAAGAAAACCAGATGGGTTTTAATGTTTATGTCCCTGTGATGTTATGTTTGTTCACTATAGAATTCGTTATTAGCAGAAGTAACTTTAAACTTCGTCCGCGTGTCATAAAGGTCCTGCAAAAGGACCTGGAACAGACCAAATCCTTTGCTGTCCAAAAACAACACAAAGGTCCGGCTCACATTTCCTAAATGGCATCATGATGGTTTCTGAGACTTCTGAAAGAAAAAAAAAATCTCAAGTAAACACGACAAAAGTGGAACGTTTAAAACCGTGTGTGTCTAGTTACATCTGGTGTAAAGCTATCACTGTACTTCAGTTAAAGAACAGGAACAGTCAAACATGGTGGTGGTGGAGGGATGGTTTGGGCTGCTTTGCTGCATCAGCATCAGGACCTGGACCACTTGCTGCTATTGATGGAACCATTTCTATCACAAGATTCTGACTTTTGACCATAAACACACCGTTCATGCTGAAAAACCTCCTAATTTAGCAAAAGTCAAGTAAATCTAAAGAGAAAAGTGGGACAAAATTCCTCTAGAACTCAATACCAGTTATCAAAAATTATTGATTGAGTTGTTGCCTTCAGGGGTATGAAAGCCAGTGATTAGGTTTAGGGGTCGGCTGCTTTATCAATAAGGAGCAGGCTGGTTTGGAAAGCTTTGTTCCTTTAATAAATGAAACAATCATTTGAAAACCACATTTTGTTTTTGCTCTCATTATCTTTTGCCTGGAAGTTAAATTTGATTTTTGATCTAAAACGACTGATAAACAAACAAAAATGCAAGAATTCTATGAAGGGGTGGATTTTTATTCAAAGCTCTGTACATTAATATATGTATAACTCCAGATCTGGAGCATGTTAGCCAACGTTAAAAGCTGCATTGAAATTGAAAAACGTTTAATTTTCACAAACTAAATGTCCTCCAAATGCGGTGACGTCAAAGAGCATGAATCAGACTAAAATTGTGAGTGTTCAGGGTCTTGAAGTAGGATATCATTGGAATAATTCTCATATTAAATAAAAAATATCAAATTTCAAAAGAAAATAAAAAATAATGAACTATGTAACCTTCGAACAACAATGATTTCCTTTCTTCATCCATCATTTCATCCTGCTTCAGGTTTCTATCATCCTTCTCTCCTTTTATCTATCGTCCTTCTACCTTCCTCTGCTCTTTTTTGCTCCCCCCGCTTTGTTCTCCTGTGCAGCTCCAGCACCCAGCACGGGGAAAAGAGGGACCATCCCCGCTGACATCAAAGTTCAAGCTTCGTCTGTGTCAGCGTGTGTTTTAAAACTAAAAACTAGTAGAGATGGTGTGAAAGGACCAGATCAGCGGGCCACGTTTGGTGATAAATTCATCCTATGTGGATGAGCAAAAGCTGCAGAGAACATTCAAATAAATCACAGGCTGCGACTTGCTCCTCAACAGTAAAATATCTAGAAAACACTGAGTCAAAAAAAGCAGCTGAAGGCGTGAGAAAAAGAAAATAAATCCAGCGAAACATGTTTGGACAGACGTTTGTCCCCATCCCTATGGAGAAATCAAACCAAACGAAGATTTGAAGTCTGCAGAAGATCCAGAGCAGCTGTTTCTGTTTCACTTTTCTCTCATTGATTAGTTAGAAGTCATTTAGACGTTTAGAGTTGTGATCGATTGCACAGATTATATCTGGGGGAAAATCCCAAACATATGGCGCTATTTATATTGAATTTTTTAAATCACTTTTAGCTGCTGGAAAGAAACTAATCACATGAAGACGCTGGCAGGAAGCAAACCAACCATGTCCTGTAGCACTGCGAGTTCTGGAGTTAACGATATGTAAAATCCTGCAAATTCCTCCGTCTGACGAGTACATTCACATCTTTATTCATTTACTTTAATTTTACACAGGACAAATATATCATTTTAACTCAATTTGTCAAAAAGAAACAGAGACATAAAAAAATGTTCAATTCTGGGGGAAAAAAAGAAATCTGGTTCTCTCACCAGCACCAACAGGTTGCAGCAGAGTTCAGGACCAAGGGGAAGAGGAGAGGAACAACTCGTCATGAAGAGAGAGTGTGTGAGAAGTGCAGACTCCAGGGAAGTGACTGTGATTCTCTGCTGGAGGCTGCAGCTGACCTCCACACAGACGTTCCTCCCAGAATCCCCCTGATGCATCTCTGAGGTTAAAGGTCAGCACAGAGCCTAGAGCCATACATGAACCAAGTCCTACAGAAGTCTGACAGCATTTCAGGGAAACCCAGGTGTGACTCACAGCAGATCTGGGAAAAGTCTACAGATTTAAGAATAAGTAGACAATATAAACTCGGAGAGAAGGATTTTTATTTCATTTAAGACCTCTCCCGTTCTCACATATTCTTGTTCTGCTGCTCTGTTCATGGTAATCATGTTTGCAGATGATACCACAGTTGTTGGTTTGAGTTTTTGTACAGGAGGGAGGAGAAGGAGCTGCTGATTGGTTCATGGTAAAATAACAAAGAGATGGTGGCACACCTCAGAAAGAGAGGGTAACGCCGTTGTTGGTTTAACGGTAAACATCTTTTTACTTTGGTCACAAAACTTTCATCCAGAAAATCACCCAAAGACAGAATAAAGCAACAGTCAGAAGCTCATCAGAGGCAGAAAGATCGTCTCAGCAACCACAGCCTGATTCTCCCCCAAATATTCAAAAACATGCATTTTCCACTTTTAAAGATTAACTAAAGAAACCGATGAGCAGCGTTTCAGTTCAACTGATCCTGAAGGAGAAGAGGAGAAAGATTTAGCTTCCTCTTCATCAGTTCTGACCATCTGTATGAACAGTGTTGTGTGAACAAGTTGGCAGGTGATCACAGTGAGTGTGTGTATAAGTGTGTGTGTGAGTGTGTAGGTGTGTGTCATGGTGGGGTTGCCAGATCAATAGGCAGCAGAGCCCCAGAGACTTATGGGATAGATCAACGCTGCAGAGCTGCTGTGTGTCCAGATAACACACACACACACACACACACACACACACACACACACACACACACACACACACACACACACACACACACACACACTAAAAATCGCTTCTATTTATATTTCAATATAGAGTCCTGCAGCTGGGTCAGGGGTCACGTATAAATGTGCATTATGTGTGTGTGTGTGTGTGTGTGTGTGCGCGTGTGTGTGTGTTTGCCTTCAATATGCAGAATGTAGTGTTGGTCAGCATCTTTAGAGAACGCTGCTGCTTTTCGACTAACATCAAAATATAAACTGGTTTAAAATATAAAAATTAAAAGTCATTAAATTTGTGACATTTGCCAAATGTTTGAAAGTGCTGACATCAGCATAACAGATGTGAAACATATAAAAATAAACTAGATAAAAACACTAAATCATTCAAAAATAACCTGATCCTCAGTCAGGAACAACTTCTACTAAGATGTTTTGTCCTAAAGGTTTTACATTTCAGCAGCACAGCTGAGCTTTGTCACATGAAGAATGATTTTCATTTGTGTAAAATAAAAGTGATTAGTGATTGATCAGGTTAAATGTAATAAAAGTAATTAGTGAGTCAGGGTCTGGATCGATAAACCTTTGAACATCTGCACTGAAACACCCAAAGGCTTTAATATGAGCGGTGGATGATAAAGTGAAAACAATCAGAGACCAAACTAAAAGTTGGGATTATTATCAGATCAAAATGGTCTCAGAAATAATCTGACTGTTCAGTTAATAGCCTGACAAAGCTGCACAGATATAAGTGTAACCAAACATATTCAAATGGAGGCAGACGTTTAAATCAACAGCCTAAAGGGACGTGTCTAATCTCTGGAAGCCAGGTTGGCTGATTAGAATCAGCACTCTGCAACGGTTCTGCTGTGTGTCAACACTTTCTCTGCGATCGATGAAGCTGAACTTCATCCCTGAATTTCTGAGGCTGGTGTGTTTCTGCACACTGCAGGAAAAATGACTTCACACTCCAATACATGCAATTTACATGTATTAATGCTTTTAATGATTTTAATAAGCGGACTGTGAAGTGAAAGATCTTCATCAGCGCCGATTCGACTGAAAAACTTTTCGGCTTCAGCTGTGAAAAATGCTCGGCGGCGATGAGAAACATATGTGTGATTTATCAGAAGTGGCTGAGTGAAGAGAAGTAGGAAGCAGGAAATGTTTCATGCATTTACCGGGAGTCACAAACCAATCGGACAGAATGCGATGAGCCTCAAAGCGTTCTGTCGCTGCAGCTGATGGCACAAGAAACAGAAAGCCGAGGGAGGATCTTCACTGACCGTCAACAGAAACAAGCACACCCGGGACTCTGTCACCAAAAATAATGGCTGACAGCAAGAGAAGCTCAGGGAGGATCACAGCACAGAAAACAAGTCAAACTCTGTCCGTCTGTCTGTCCTCATCACAACATCAGGATTCCAACAACATCTGGACTGAGATCTCACCAACGTGTTCAGACCAGGAAACACGACAAAGTGTCAGAAAGCTGTTCGGAAACCCGTTCACACTGAGACATAGAAACGGAAATCACTAAAAACAACCAAGATTTAAATTGTTAGGGATTTCTTTTGGTCAAAAACATAAACACTTTAATTTCCCAAATAACTTTTTCTGTCACATAGTATAAATAACTGTTTTATTAGTATTATTCAATAAATGGTTCATCTAAAAATATTGAATCTTCTATTTTTAAGTGTCAGGCTTTAAAGCAGCAATCCAGAGTTTTCCTCCTTTCAAGATTTTTGTATGATTTTTTAATTTTTTTTAGAAATCCGTAAAGGTGATAGTCTTTCCCGGCATTGTGATATAATGTAGGCACTACTTCTTCTTTGCTAAACCTTCCCGTAGAGCCCCATGCTATCTGAGCTGGTTCAGCATTAATCAACGTTAGACATGCGCTTATGTAAAGATGTCAAAATCACAGAGCGTGCACACGTCAATACAGAAGATAGAGGCAGAGTTAACATTTCTTATGGCCAAATTATATATAATTATAAATCGAAGTCTTTTAGCTCTGCTGGCCAGCTAGAGTTGTGCTGCGCTTTCACAAACAAGGGGCATTGCTTCCAGCCATAATAATACCAGCTCTGGTGGCCTAGTGGTAGAGTGTCCGCCCCGGGACTGGGAGATTGGGGTTCGATTCCCGGTCGGGTCATACCAAAGACTTAGAAAAAATGGGACCCAATGCCTCCTCGCTTGACACTCAGCACTAAGGGGTTGGATTGGGGGGTTATGGGCAGCAGTAGCTCAGGAGGTAGAGCGGGTTGTCCAGTAATCGGAAGGTTGCAGGTTCGATCCCGGCTCCGGCCAGAGAGTGCTGCTGTGTGTCCTTGGGCAAGACACTTAACCCGCTTTGCCTGCTGGTGGTGGTCGGAGGGACTGGTGGCGCCAGTGCTCGGCAGCCTCGCCTCTGTCAGTGCGCCCCAGGGCAGCTGTAGCTACATCGTAGCTCATCCCCACCAGCGTGTGAATGGGTGAATTGAGTTGATTGTGTTGTGAAGCGCCTTGGGGGGTTGTAGAACCCTAAGAAGGCGCTATACAAATACAGGCCATTTACCATTTTTTATTTTAAACCACCAAATAGTTCCCGAGCACGGCCGTGTCTGCAGCTCACCTCTCCCCACCATGGGGATGGGTCAAATGCGGAGATGTAATTTCACTAGTGTGCGATGATGACTTGGGACTTTAACTTTAATGGAAGTAGGGAGACGGGCTTATTGGTGCAATTCTGTATCCACCACTAGATGGTGCCCTCTGACAAAAAAAACGAATAATAAATTAAGAAATATCTGTTTTCTGCTTTAAGGGGTGTAATAGAAACAACAATTCTTGCATACAGTTTCTCGGGTTATTTTTTAAGTAATCTTTATTTTGGAGTCTAACTTGACACCACACGTGGCGATTTGGTTTCCTTTTGGTGTGTGATATGTTTCTGTTTATCATCACAAGGCAAATTCATTTTAATAAAATCTAAAGTGTGTTTGTAACGTGACTCTCCTAAAATGCTCAGAGTTGCTAACACCAACTGGATGATAATAATAATAAAAAAACATTCATCTCAGATTTCCCTGGGTGGCTTATAGATTGTTTTCATTCTGTTGGCTTTTTGTGCTCTTGCTTATTAAATCCTTCAGCGTTCTACTGTGTTTACTCACACATTCACAGAGATCACTCACAATAATTCAAACTGTCGTGTTGCTTTTGTTTCTTCAGTATTTAACTGCTGTCACGTTCTGTCGTGAGTCACCAGAGGTGTGTTTAGGATTCCAGCCTCGTCTCCAGGTGCAGGATTCTGCAGCGGTCTGATGGAGACGCTGAAGTCCTGAAACATCACCTGCAATCAGAACCCAAGAAGAAACTCACAGGTCACATGATGATTTGACGCAGCTCATTTGCCCATCCTCGCTCTCCTGGATGAACATGTGTGGCCTTTTGAACATCGTCCACACATAAAACACATCTTCTTTCCTGTCTTTAATAGACACACATGTAAAACACACACACACACACACACACACACACACACACACACACACACACACACACACACACACACACACACACACACACACACACACACACACACACACACACACACGTATCAAGCTCTCTGCAAACAAGTGAAGTGATGCAGAAAATGGGATTCAGTTTTGTCCCTCCACAACCTTCCCTCCACTCATTTGGATGCGTTAACTTATTCAGAGCGAGCACGTTTTACACCCAAACGACACTGCTGTATTACTCCATCACACACAAACACACACCAAGTCGTGAGCATTTCACGCTCTGCGCAGGGCCATCGTCGTTGGAAATGAAGAAACACCTCTCAGTTAAAGACTCGGTTTGTCGCCACATCTTGTTTCCACTCAGCCTCTGATGGCGTTTTATCTTCTGCAAGATAAGCAGGATAAGAAAGCTCTTATCTGCGGAGCGTTAAGTGGATGAGAAGCTGCACTGTACGCCACATGTACTCGACTGGGTAAAGTGAACAAATAAGGCTGATACGGGCTGATTCTAATACTGCCCCAGGCTACGTTACCCTCAGAACACGATGTGAAAAACGAAGAGATGCAATATTCTCAGAGCTCAGACGAAGCCAAAGTTGGACCAACACAGGAGAGACTGGAGCACAGACGCACATTTATCTCATGGTTATGTTTTGCGTGTGTGTGTGTGTGCGTGTGTGCGTGTGTGTGTGTGCGTGTGATGAAAGCCCAAACAGTAAATCACAGTGACATGCTGTCGACGCAGCAGCAGCCTCATTACAGCTCCGTTCAGATCAAGAACTCAAAGAGAATCAGACTGTAGAACAAAAGTCTGACGTTTTATTTTTTTTCTTCTATTTTATTTACTTTACTGAACATCAACTGTGTCCAAGATGAATTTTCATAGTTATAGTCGAGAAAAGAGAGTCAATCTGAGACTTCAGAAGCAGCTCTTCAAAGGGAAGCAAACAGCTAAAGTTTCCAGAGACTTGGAGGGTTTATTTTCAACGTTACACATCCTATATGGAAGAGTGAGAGCAAAGACTGTTATCCAACCCACAGTCCTCCAGTCCTGCTGCTGCAAAACAAAAACCACTATTGTGTGGTAGCTAAGCATGACATCATGACTGCATCACCAGATGTTCTCTAATCATGCTCGTTTTCAGATCCTCACCTCAAACCATAAACATTTTCCTCTTATAACTGACGATAACCCCTACTTCACACTGGAAGCATCAGCATCACGGAATGGCAGCATCGCGGAATGGCAGCATCGCGGAATGGCAGCGTAACGGTTTACTTGCAAGTTTTGCTGCATGCCAGTCACACCAGGAGAGTCTCAGCTGCAGAGTGGCTTCTCTGCTGTGCTCCTTGATGGACTCACGAGATCACAAGACCTCAAGACTTCAAAAGTCACGGTTTGTTTATGCCATCCACCATTAAACCAAAATTAAGGAAATCACGTTTGACATCACTGTTTGATGTCATTTATAATGTTGTTCCTCTCCACTGTCAGGATTAAACCCATGAAAAACACACCATTGCACTTCTAGAACGATGCAGGGAGTAAATAAGATGTGAGGTCACACGAGGGCGTGGCGTGCCGCTTCTGGGACGCGCCTGATAATTGTCGTGTCACGGCTGGTTTGAATTACCCCCACAGAATGGATTCTATTTAAAGCAGCGATGTTCCACTGCCGTTCCGCGCCACTGATGCTTCCAGTGTGAAGTAGGGGTAAGTCTGACCTGAGCTACTGAAGTCACGTCAAAGGTGAAGCTGATCATCAGCTGATTTTCAGCAGATCTGCTTATTAAAATCATCTGTGCTCTTCAAACACTCCTCTATCTGACTTCTCAGAGAGGTGAGGTGTGAGAAGAAACCACCTTTAATCATTTTTTAATACGTTTGACAAATTTTCCATGGATGCAACAATGTCTGACATTCTTCACTGGAAAACGTAACAAATTAGACTTTTCACGGCACGCCTGAACACTTTTGGCGAAAGCAACAGTTCAACAATTTTCTCTTTTTCCTCATTTCTTTCCCCTAAGACACAAATATAATCAGCTTTGCAGACAGTTTTTCAATCTAAACGTGTGCTGAAATTAGTGCGGCCCTTTGAGAATGAGATGTCTTTTGCCACAGCAGGGATTTACATACACGTGGGCAGGTTTTCTTTTAACTGCAGCATAATGCTTCATTTAAAAGTCAGCTAATTGCATCAGTGAAGAAAGAAGCTGTTTGACTGGCAGCTGAGAAGGAAACACAAATGTCCTTTCATGAGGGCTCCATGAACAAAAACTTAAATTGCACTCAGAATAGACATTCAAACCTTAAGTAAATTTGAAATTTACATATTTTCTCCTAATTTCAGCCAATAATCAAAGTGAGACACTGGTCCAGGTCATTTTTTGATCCATTTCTCTGTGCTGATTAGGTAATTTGTGAATGTTTATTCATCTGATTCATGTTTCATTCATCTGAAATTCTAGTTTCTGATAAAGCAACAAGTAAAAACACATTGGTAACAAGTGCTAACCTTTTATTGAAGGGATGGTTGCTGAAATGGTTAAAGGCGATTCTGGTGCTTAGAGTTGCTCATCATTATGGTACTAAAAGTGATTAATTTTATTAAAGGTACAATAAATAAGATATTTACAGTGAAATAATCACAAAACCGTCTAATATCTCAATCATATTGGAAGGAAAGTTACAATGAAACAAATTTCCTTCTGATCTGGCTGGGGGGTTGTCAGTTTTCTCCTTTTAAAAAAAGCCAAACAGGGATGTTGTTACCTGTGAGCCTGCTGGGTTGCCGACTCTGCGCTGCAGCGCCGGTATTTGTAATTCGACACCAGCTGGTAAAACGCAGCAGTGTTTTTTTAAACATCTAAGCCAGAAACAGGAGCGACCCAGAAGTTATTTCTTGTACACCTAAAAAGCCACGGCCTCTTTTTGTTTTACTCTAATATCGAGTAAAGAAGGCTAGAGGCTAACGTTGCGCTAACAATGCTAATGGTGAGTTAGAAACAGTCGGCTCTAAAAAAAATCTCATTTTTTTCAATTACCAACAACTCAATATTACAGTGAAATGTATTTACATACTTATACACTTACTGTGTATGGCTCGTCACCTAGAATCTTCTGGTGCTGAGCTGTAACTGTAGCCTGGCAAGCCATCCTATATATGTGAATATATAGTCTGGCCACGACCCAATTGGCGGCTCTCAGTCGTGAGGCGGGATCTACGGTTGTCTTTCAAAATGTCAGCACGCAATTGGATAGCGCTAGGACCAATCAGAGTGACGAACAACATGACGTAATCACGGCGACGGAAAAGCGGGAGGCTTTAATAGCGTCTAACATCAATGATTTCTGTCGTTTTTGTATGAAAAACACGCGAATATCAGGTGTACTGGGACATTGCACTACTTTGTTTGATAAAAATAAGAAGCCGCTAAGTATATCAGACAGACTTACGCACGTTGGAGTCTAAATAATCCAATGTTGATGACAAAGCCGTTTCAAACGAACGTGTTTTCCGAGTTTCCGCCATGTTGCTTGGGTTCGCGGCCGCAGCGCTGACGTCATCGGCTACTCCCGCTCTGTGATTGGCCCATGATATAGAGCGCTGTGATTGGCCCAACCAAAACTATAGCGAGTTGTGATTGGATAGACACAGCAGTGGTTTGGGCTGCGAGGGTTCCAATGAAGCGTGCCTAGACCAAACTCTGCAAAGCAAGAATTGGTCTAGTTCACTAGGCTACCGTAACTGGCAACAGCCATGAAACTCATGGAACAAAGTGAGAGAGTGTTTGGAAAATGGGCCGCAGTACCCAAATTTGACCACAAGTTGTCATTCTTGCTGCATTCTCACATCATGCATCTTTAAATTTTATTTTCTGATAAAGGGGGTGGATGGGAAAACTGCAACAGAAACTGGAAGTTGCACCAACAACCCTGACTTTAGTTAGTCCTATTAGTTTTATTTCTAAGCTGAGAACACATTTTAAAATATTAGCAGAGTTGGCTGTTAGTTCTATTAGGATATAGACAATTAGAAATCAGTGAAAACTGTAGAGTTGATGCTCGCCCTTTGACCTTACAACAGATTCAAATAAAGTAGAAATACTCCTGCTATGATGACAGTTCTGCAGCAGAGTCCATAGTGTTCACGTATCGGGTAAATGTTCTCCAGCAGCAGCTCTCACGGTTAATTCAGGTTCCTTTTGATAGATTCGGACGGGTTCTTCGAGCAGCGAGCGTACCTTCTGCTGGCGTGTCATTTCCTGTTTCAGCTCTAACACAGGGCCCCTAATAGACCCGTCAGCCTGGTCAGTAGTCAGCAGGCTGACTCCAACCAGATGTTCAGGAACACAGATACAGCTGTGAGGACACACAGTGCACTCAGCTTCCTTTAATTGGCTGGCGCTGACCGGGTCCAGGTTGTAGGAGTCACCTGTCCGCTCATTAGAAATGGAGACTCACAGGAGAGGAATTAGTTTTATTTTGCTGTTTGTTTTGGGGGTTCTACAACCTCTGTGCCGTCAGGCTCTCTGGGGATTAAAATCTCTCTGTGGAGAAAATCCTGACCACAAGCACCATCACAGAAACAAACAGAGGAACAAAGGAATTAACAGCATAAAAGACTCCATAAATACTCACTTAAACTGTTTTATCTGTGCATATTTTAGCTTTGAATGTGGTTATCTTTGTTTTCATCTGGATCTCACAAATAGCACCAGAAAAGTTTGGAAGCTAAGGAAATCCCCCCAAAAATTAATTAGTTTAATTAAAATGTGGAATTTGTCAATTTGAAGCACTAGAGGACCATCAGGGGTGCTGAGATGAGATTCTTCAACTTTTGAAAAATAAAGAATGAATGAATGCACAGTCTCTATAAATGTAAATAATTTTTAGCCACCCTGACAGCAAATCTTAGCTCCTCAACTGTATCGCTGCTTAACATAGCTGTTGTGGCCATCTTGAAAGATGCGAATGACCCTTCACCACTATGACACCAAACATCAGCTCAACATCAGTAAAACTAACAGTTTTGTTGTTAACTGTTGGCTGTGGCATCCATCTTGAATTGACTCCAAGGGTCTTTCTCAATGCCAAGGAACCTCGCCTTGATGCCTTGGTCCCCTCCCGGTTGCCTAGGAGATACGTCATCAGGAACCGCCAAGGCGTGTTCTAATGTTCATGTGCTACAGAGGCGTCTGTTCTCCGTTTGTCTGCCGTTTAGCTAACTGACCAAGGATACACGAGAGGTGCCTTGTTGCCTTCTCTTGGTCAAAAATTTCCCAGAATGCAGCGCGATATAGATGTGATCAGGAGACGGCAGCAGCTCTTTCAGGGGCAAATTTCCATGTAAAATGTAAATGTAAGTGAACTAATTGTAGCTATCGGGCTGATATCTAAAATGTTTTTTTAGATCCAAAGCAGTTATCTATGGTTGGTTAGTAGTTGCAGCTTCGGTGGCTAGCAGGTACTAACTCACTTACACATTTGATTTAACCAATATACACACTATAAAAAAGTAAAAGGCTCGTTACACTACGCTACTACGATGGGCAGGACGTAAGCAGAGCGCGTCAACAAAAGGCGGGCTCTGGGCAGTCGCGATCATGTGGGTTAAGTCTGTTCTATTTAACCATTTTCTTTGACCAAGGAAGGACAGTGTCCTTGTAAGCAAGGTGTCTACAGGCGCCTTGACATTGACAAACACCCTAAAAGGTAATCAGTTGTAGACGTTTCTGAGTGTTGAGATAAAACCCCTCCATTAGTTCATGAGGAACTTTGATTTATAGTTGGGCATAAACATTATCACCCACTTTTTTTTTTTTTTTACAATATTAAGCATTAAGTGTTTTTCTGATATTTATGGGGACTGAGCAGCATGTCACTGGGTCCGAGTTAGCCTTGTTTCCAGACACTAATCCAGTAGCTTTAAACTAAAACTAGATAAATATATATTTGTATTTTACAGCTAACTTGCTCTCTGTGCTATGGAGTGAATATGAAGAAAAAAAACTGGACCTGATGATGAGAATATCTCTGTAAATAAACCCACCATATTCATCCAAGAGCGACGTGGCCGTGTACGAGCTGAGCAGCTGTTCTCTGCTAAATTTATACGACAACAGCCCGTCAAGTCTCTTGATATTTCTGGCATCTTATGATGATCTGTGATTTGACTCATCAAAGAAAGCACAAGTTTGTGTCTGATCATATGTTAGTTCAGTGATGAAATCTTTTAATTCCTTTTGCTGTCAGCCAGAGTGTTGATCATAATGGACACCAGATGGGCCCAGCGGTCTGGTTCAGGACACACTTGGCCCACATCGCTCACACTCAGGACTCTAAGCTTCTCTTCTATTCTGAGTTTGTTGCCTGTTTCATTCTAAATTTGAAACGTTTCTGCTTCCAGAAGAGCAGTCTGAGTGTGTTAGAGGGAATCTGGAGCAGAACAGCTGATGAGTTTAAACGGCAATCAGAGAACTCAGTAGGACGCTGGGATAGGAAGCACCCTGAACAGAGTAAAGGAAATATAAAAGGTAAATGAATTAATCATTTAAATGCAAATTAATCACTTTCTAAAATGATTCTAAATGCATCAATTACATAATCGATTCTAATGAAGAGCTGTAGAGTCTGTAATTACCTCCATCCTCCGTCCTTCTGCCCACATTAAGACAGCTTTATGGAGCTCCACGTGAAGCCATCTTGTAAATTGACATCAGCGACACGAGTGAAAGTGAAGAAAGACACGGCGGAGGCTGTTAGCGTGAAACCTTCACTGTCATGTGAGGGGAAACGATGGGGCGGGATAATGAAGGGATTTTTATGCAAAGCGGAGCGTGTCGCGGCGAAAGGCCTGTGCTCGCTCGTCTCTGCGTGGCTATAATGATGCATAAAGGACCCCTTCATGTTTATGACATGACTGTGAGTGATTTATTGGCACCCCACGGTAATTAACATCAGATTATCTTCTGAAGGAAGCTGTGAAATCTCACATTGTCGTGGCTGGAAGTTTGCTCCTGATGGCGGGATGAGGAGAGGAGAGGGGCGTCTGGAGGGCTCCATTAGCAGCGTACCGTATGTTAAACAGCACCAGCCCTAGCCTCCATCACCTTGAATCCTTATCAACCGTTATTCAGACAGGAAGACCCATAAAATACAGGTTTTCACTAAAAGTCACTTAGAGTCACGCAGAAAGGTTTGTCCTCCGTCAAGATAATTTTTATTAACCTTTAACTCATCACTGCTTCAAAGTCAGGATGAACTCAGAGTTGGAATCACATGATGATGAAGGTCATGTGACCTTGTCATAGCTCACACAGAATCCATGCAAACATTTATTCAAGTGTTTGTTCTTCAAACTAACTGAATGCTAAATTAATTTAGTCTGATTTTAGGTTTTTTATACAAATTCTAACAACCTTAGTGTATAAACAAGTTATTACAATAAGTAGGATCAGCAGAGGACCTCAGTGAACCATTTTCAGTGAATTCTCTAGTGACTTCCCAATGAAAGGAGACCAGAAAACCAGCATCCTAATCCCAAACCACCTCAGCTGACTCCATTTGATAAGGAGGAGCAGCAGGTGTTTCCTAAGCTCCTCCCAGATCTCTAAGATGGATCCTGGCCACCTTAAGCCGGGTGTACACTGTGCGACTTTTTCACTTTTTTGATCTGATTTTCCCCTCGTGCGAGAATCTTTGAGCTCGGGGCGAGTTTTGCGTCGTGCGTCATGTAGCATACAGGGGGTAATGAGAGGTGATTAGCAATTCTGTTGTACGAATTTCAGGCGTGTTTGATATTTTGCTCGTCCCTCGTGGGGTTATCACACTGTTGAAGCAGCACTGCAAACGACTGTGACCCAAAAAGTACCAGAACCACTCACGGCGCATGCGTCAACATGGGTCGCCAGTTATTTTCGTATCAACACACGTTGTTTCTTTTTATTTTTACACTTTTCTCCACACATAATGACAAAGATTGTTAACTCATTCACTGCCAGCCGTTTTCTGATCAGAAAGCCCCTGACTGCCAGCGTTTTTGAGCGTTTTTCCTGTTTTTTGAAGAGTCACAGAACATTGTGCTCTATGATCATATAAGCACCAAAACTACCAAAAGAAAGAGTAGACTCACTTCTTACATCAGGAAGAATCGCCGTATTTCTAGCGTTATCCGTTCATTCACAATCTGGTGCCCAACCGCCGCTCCAGACGCATTTCCGGTTCGGCGCATCATTTTTTTCACAGCAGCGGTCCAAAACAAACTCGTAATCCATTGATTTTCCGCTTCCTGATCACGTGATGTGTGACATACACGGATGAAGATCCGCTTTAGACACGTGATGTTTGTTCTCACGGTGCGGGGGCTCGCTCCGACGCCCGCCCCGTAAAAAAAGCGAAATGACAACTAAAGTCGTCATTGGCAGCCAGCGGTTGGATTTGAAAAGACGACTTTAGTCGTCAATGGCAGGAAATGAGTTAAGGATTGTCGTGTTTATGTCTAATTAAACTGATCCCAAAATATTGTTTTACTTTCTTCGTCTTTCTCCTCCAACCCCATAAATTTTTGCGTGTCCTCCTACGGCAAGCTGAAGGACAACAGACATCAATAACAACACAATAGCCTCCAGGTCTTCTGGGTTCTCAGACTTGAAGGTCCTACGTGTTGCTACCAGACGTAGAGTGTGAGCAGTCATACAGCACTGGGTCATACAGTGTGAAAACCTGACTCGTGAGATTTGCTCTGCGAGGAAGTCGTACAGTTTGAGATGGAGCTGAATGCTACGACTAAAAAAGTCGCACAGTGTACGCCCGGCTTTACAGAGGAAGTTCCTCTCAGCCAACTGACCAAGCACCTGTTTCTGCCTCAATCTTCAACATTTTGATGATCAGTCATGTTTGTCTGATCTAACGCTCCATTTTAAAAAAATACTGAGATGAGGTAGAGTGATACGGCAGCAACAGTAGCACATAAACAAATGCAACGTGGTTTGGTCAGTTGCAACTACCAGCATAAACCAAATAAAAATCTCTCATGCTAAAATATAAAGGTTTATAAACAGCTAACATAGTGTTCTAATGCACTGGTGTGACTTTTTTGGCCAAGAGTCATTTTAAATTGGGCCTTGGGGGGTTGTAGAACCCTAAGAAGGCGCTATACAAATACAGACCATTTACCATTTACCATTTAAATACTAGACATTTCCCACTAATCTGCCACCAACCTGGCTTGTTAGCATTGCTGCGGTCAGAGGGCTTGTTCCTGTTTCCAGAGAATATTTGATCCTTTCTGCTGATAAACAACAAAACACCACTTCAAAATGACCATAATATCCCTTTAAATCTAAAATCCTGATCCTAAACACAAAGTCCTTCAAACTCGAGTCGTATAGGCTAAAATCTTAGGTCAACAACAACTATGTGATACTGATGTTGAATATACATCAGAACAGTGACAACACTAGTAAAAAGTACAAATTATTTTGGTTTATATTCTTCTGGAATATTTCTGAATTCAAGCCTGTTGAGAAAAAGCAGACAACTGACATCTCTCTACTCCCACTTAGGAACTGTCCTTCCTGCTGATCCATCCTCCCGCCTTCTCGCTGAGACTTCCCAGCGTTCCTCACTGATCTGCCCAGCTGCTCACATCATCCTCATTCTGCAGTCGCTCTCGGTCTACTTTATGCAAAAATGTCACCAGCTGAGTCAGGACTCAGAGCGTCCCAGGAAGAGAAACAAACGGCAGCAGCAGGAGTGATCCATCAGGATTCCTATAGTGGCCTGTTTGGCGTTAGGCTGAGAGGAGGCCTCTCAATATTTAAGGTGACGTATGGAGAAAGTAAAAGGCTGTGTGGTGTGTTTGATTCATTATTCAGCTCTTGCCTTTCCCTTCTTCTCGTTCTCGTGCTGTGTGCAAGAGATAACAGCTCAGCTCCACGCTTTAATTCTTTTGCGTCGCAGATTAGAAAAGGCAAAGAAAAAAAAATCACACAATCCTAAAGAATATAAGATGTTTTATATTCTCACCCTGTCCTTTTTCTCTCCATCGTGATTTTTAACAAACCCCTCCTAGGCGTCCTGCACATCTTTTTGTCCGGATGTGGAGCCGGTCGAGTCTCTATCTGCTTCCAGGGGCAAGTTTCTTTGACATTTACAGTAAAAGCAAAAGGAGTGAGTTTGGTTATCGCCCCAAAGCTCCTGCTTTAAAACGGGCCTGGAGCCGAGCAGCAGACGAGCCGACGAAAACCCGCCGCTTTGATCGGAACAAAAGTGAGACATGAAGATGGAGCGGGGACGCTGCAATCACCTCGGTTCGGTTCGACTGCTCATCAGATGATCTCTTCTCTCCAATTTTAGGGTAAAAAAAAGACGAGCGAGCTGCAAAAGCGAAGTAAATTTAAAGAAACGTCTCACTCGCAATTCAAGGCATAATTGGCTTCCTGGAACGACTTCAAGCGTTGGGGGAGATCTTTGACAAAACCGTACATAAATAAATTCATTTCTCAGTGTTTTCTGGGTCTCTGGCTGCCTGCAGAAAAGGCCTCGTTATAAATGGAAATGAGATTCTCCTCCTTACTCTCCCAGTCGGCCTCTTCTCGCTGCCAAACGCCTTATTGGCTCCCGCCCATGCAAATGCAGGCCGGGGCCGAGGATCCGTTTACAAAGACGACACTATGAGAGAGACGGAGCGAGCAGCCAGGGAAGTGGCTACAGTGAAGAATCAGAACCAAATCGCTGCGAGGGGCGATAAGCGTGAGAGAGTGTGAAGGAAAAGGAGATGTTTTAGGAGACGAGGAGAGGGTGGAGGAGGCTGCGTCACAGCCAGAGGAGGGACTGAAGACTTGCTGACCCCGTTTCCACCTGCTAGTAACACACTGGCTGCTGATTCATGTGGAGAACTTAAAGGCTTAAAACCTGCAGTTTGAAGTGGAGACTCGCTTTTATCAACTTTCTAAAATAGTCGACCAAGAGAACCCGCAGCAATTCTCCTGGTTTTACACAAATATACGACATAAACATCCCACCATGGTGGTGGAGCGCCATGTTTTGTTACCACACAGTCAACTTGAACTTGTGTTTATGAGGTGCATTATGCAGGATTTTACTAAAATGCATGCAAACATGTTCACTGATCAGGAAAACGTAAAAACAAAACAAGGAGATTTCTAGTTTGTCCTAAACCCACTCACTTTAAAATAAAACATTTACAAAGTTTATAGCAAAATGTTACTATTTCTGCTCAGTTCTAGATAAAACTGGACATCCATCCACTTATCCAGTGTCGGGTTGCAGGGGCAGCAGCCTAAGCAGAGAGGCCCAGACTTCCCTCTTTTCAGCCACTTGGGCCAGCTCCTCTGAGGGAATCCCAAGGCATTCCCTGGCCAGCTGAGAGACATAGTCCCTCCAGCGTGTCCTGGGTCTTCCTTTAGGTCTCCTCCTGGTTGGACGTGCCCGGAAAACCTCACCAGGGAGGCATCTAGGAGGCATCCTAACCAGATGCCTGAGCCTCAACTGGCTCCTCTCCATGTGGAGAAGCAGCAGGTCTACTCTGAGCCCCTCCCAGATGACCGAGCTTCTCACCCTATCTCTAAGGGAGAGCCCAGACACCCTGCTGAGGAAACTCATTTTGGTCGCTTGCATCTGTGATCTTTTTAACATTGTATTGCAACATAAATTGGATGATACCATTTGGATGGAGGACATCTCTGAGTAATGCAGAATTGAAGTGAAAAACGGCCCAAATCTTAATGTTAATTTAAACTAAGACTTTAGGTAAAAAGCAGACACTGCATTGTTCATGTTTATGGAAGCTGCAAGTGTGGGGGTTATGTTACCTAATAGGATGATGAAAACGCTCAGGCATGTTTTGATTTCCCATTCTCTGAGATAAAGTTTCACTTCTTTTGATTTAGTTTTTAGACAATAATATGTCTGTTGCCTTTGAGCAAGACCTAGACCCCAGATAGGTCCAGGCAGCAACTGAGCAGATTCCCACAGTTAAACTGTAAAGATGTTTTTTTTTTCCTCTAACAGAACGTGCAGAACCCAACGGCCCGGTTCTATTTTTCTAATTTATCTGTGACGCAGCCCAGGGGCGTCCCGGTGGATCAGCGGCGACCCCCCCACCGTGTGGAGAGTAGCGTCCCAGCGGATCAGCTGCGTCCCGGCTCCGAGAAGAGGACGCTGATCGGAGGCCCCTCAGAGACCAACACCACAGAGCACAGGAATGAGCGGACACGGAGTCCTCGTTAAGGTTACCGACTACGCTGGTGACACACAGATGACAAGGACAATTTACTGCATGGCTGCGCCTCCTTGTCTTCCAGCAAACTCAACACACACACACACACACACACACACACACACACACACACACACACACACACACACACACACACACACACACACACACACACACACACACACACACACACTAGAAATTAAGTTTATTAAGAGAAGATGAAACTTTCTGCTCCCTGTGGGTAAATTAGGAGGTCGCAGAGGCAGAAGAGAGAAGATACACAAAAGAAGAAAATTAACCGCAGAGCAGCTGGGAATATTAATGGACGACTGGGATACTGTATGTTCCTTAAATAGCTAAAGCAGTACGGCAAAAGTGCAAAGTCAGAAAAATCCATACCTTGCTTAAAAAGTTTCCTCCAAACACCTTCAAGTCCGTGAAGTCTTTGCACTCTTTAATGTTTTCCTAAAGTGGAACAGCTGCTTTTCCGAAGCTCCTCTATGATGACCCTGCTGACTTACTGTAGCTTTTTATCCATGTTTGGACCTTTAATAACGACAGCATATCCTATCACATCCTCCTGCAGCCCAAAACCACTCATTCAAACTGTGGCTCATAATTTAAGACTTAAACCTTCCAAGTGTTTGACAATTTAGTTTAAACATTGACTAAATTCATATTTCCTCAACAAGTGTGACACGTAATTGTTGCATCCCTCAAATAGCTCAAAAATGATAGTGTAAATATTATGAATGCTTTCAGAGACAATGAGATGTGTCATGGGTTTAGTTCAGTGATTCACATGAGATGTGTGTGTGTGTGTGTGTGTGTTGCTGTTTTAAACAGTAACTTTCTGCTTGAAAACTGAGAGGAGGTAAACCGTTTTGGAGAAGATGGAGTGATGACTACAAACATAAATACCAAAATGAGCTGAACTTCATCTGAACCCTCAAACACGTCACGACGTATCTCAGACTAGGTTGTTTGTGGTGTTTTAGAGTATCTCTGAAACCCTGAAGGTACACGACACTTGAAGAAGAGATAGATGGGAATCTGTCCAGAAAGCAGCTTCCAGCTGCAGCTTTAAACGCTGAGTCACTCTTTTTAGACGTTGATCTGAGCAGACCTTTAAATCTAACAAACTCAAAGTGAACCATCAGCTCATCTCAACCCACAGAATGATTTTAAAACCTGTTTTGACTAAATGTTTAACAAACCGACGTTTTTACTCTCTGCCTCCATCATGACTGACTGACAAATATTTTAAATCTCTGTAAATAAATCTGTTTTGGACGGATTATGGAGAATTTTCTGCAGTAGGATAAGGATGATGCATTCTGTAACTACATGTTTATTAACCCTTATAAGACTATAATTGATCACTTGGACATCTTAGATGCTATTGTACTGAAAAACAGTCCACCCTGACACATTGCATTCTGTAATTCATTTATTTGTTTTATTATTTATTTAAAATGAAATTAAATTTACTTACAATCAAAACCAGAAACATTCTGGGGAAATTTCAGATTTGTTATAATCCAATCTAAGAAAAA